>JACXGM010002988.1:0-43943 GCA_016801145.1 Umbra pygmaea | reverse complement strand
TTTTCTTCCCAAGTGGAAAAACTCTTCGGAGAACTCGAGTAAGTTATACAGAAGTAAAATCACTGCGTGTATTGAAATACTGATGATCTAATGTGTATGCTCCTTCGGTCAAGCCCATTCAACAACTAAAAGGAACAATTCTTATAGATGTTATTAGTCGGAGAAGTCAGACTATGGAACGGGTACTCAGGCATTACTACATACGCTGGAATGATGATGGGGCACGCACACTTTTGCTGCATTGAGTCAGACCTCCCGTGGGACTGACCATGTGACCATACTCTGCACCGTTATGGAGGAGGATCAAACTATTCGCGTTGTATTCACTTTTATCCCAAAAAAAAGGCGTAACTGTGGGCCTACAGTAGCTATGTGCGTAAACGACACTGATGTCCATCTTTTATTGGTTACATAACTGCAGGGTAAATATGATGCAGAGTAAAATTATTGCAATAACGAATTGTGTGGCTGTCAAGGTGAGTTCTGAAAGATACCCCTCCTCACATTGCGGCAGAACAGACCCCGTTGAAGCAGCATGGCCGCGAAAGCAGTTTATAGGCTACGCATATGAAACAATTTATTTGCAAACCCCTGTAGGTTAGACCAAAGTCAAGTAGTATAAATTGCAACATCATATCGAAATGTAACGAGCGAATGACTGTACCTACGCCATCACGTAGCCTACTCGAAAGAGTCGTATCAAACGGGAAAAGGAGACTCCTGGTGTGATCTCAGAAAGGCTGTAATGCGCAACGATATAATGAGCGCACCTACAGTGTAGCATGAGCCTATAATAATAGTGTAGAGGGCAATTTGTAGGATAGCCTACTTCAGAATCGCAAGAGAGTTAGAAAAAAAACATTTACCTGCTATTATGTTATCTGGTGCCGATTCTTTCTCAGTCGTCATGTCCATCTGTTTTATCTTTCCTTGAATTTCTCCTAAACAATTACACATGCAGTTTGTCCTTGTTTATTTGCCAATCTGAATCACTTATCTCACTCGGATAATTCCTCCTTTCGCTTCACTTTCTATAACTGGAAAATAGGACTCGCAATTAATGGCGCGCTAAAAATAACATTTAAATGATGCACAATGGGCTTGACCCATTCAGCATAAATCGTAGAGTTTTGCAGATCTACACCTTCAAAGAAAGGACTCTGGCAGTAGGCTACCCCAGGCTGCTACTTTCCGATTGTTAGGTAGCCCTCTGTCCTGTCCCGCCCCTCCCCGGCTCACACGGCTGTTCTGGTCTGGCAAGGAATGTCTTCCAATCCAGAGCAAAAAAGTCTATGGACTGCAAGGATGCAGCACGAGGTATCCTATACATTTTGATGATCTAAACTGCTGCAGTCCTGCCCTGTCACACTTTCAATATAATCTCATTATGCAAAGAATTACCCCCAAATCTGTAAAATGACTCAGTTTACCTTACGTTTTTAGCTTTTTGACAAAATTGTTAAGAAAGGAGAGACCCACGAACTATGAAACTCGGTTAGGCTTTTTTATAATTAAACGACTATTTCACTCAGATATTTCTAGAAATGATTGTGGCAAAATGTTATTTTTAAATGACCCACCAAAAAAGTAAAAAAAAGATTCTACGAGGGAGTTATTATGACATGTGTTATACATAAGCTGTAAGGCATGAGGGGTGGGGTATATGGCCAATATACTGTTTTTAGCAGGGCTGGCTCTGGCGATTTTGGAGCCCTAGGCGAGATTTGGGGATGGGGCTCCCATGTATTTTAACAGGCCAGCCGAAGATGACACTAACCTGCACATATGTAGGTTAGTGTAATCTACTATGGTATAGCAGTAGCATACAACACAGCATAAACTGCAGTGCAACATCGAACTGGCCATACCATTCACCACTTTATATTTTCTAAGAGTACCTAAAATAGTTATACTGCCACTACCTCTTATGTCTTTCTATGTTTATTATTTGTATAATAACTTTGATAACTTAGATTACTATTCAGTTGTGTTGGTTTCACCAAGCTTTCTGAAAATATACTGTATCACTCTGCATAAAATGCAATATATAAATGTAGAACTAGTAAACATTTAACAATATTACAATTAAAAAGGTTTCGGCAAATCAACACGGCAGAGGCAGCCATAATAAACCTTTGCATTACTTTTCTAATGTTAGGGTATATTGTGGCAATACAGCTATTAAGCTAACTAACATACAGTTTTTGCAAAATTTGAAAACAACAGCATTCAAACCAGCTGGATTAAACCTGCCATATACTAGAGGTTCCCGACCTGGCATGCACCAAATTGACGTCATGGGAGCGCCGTAACTATGTATACTCGTGCATGGTGCTCGCGACACTAGTTGCAGTCTTCTCCTGAACAGAGGTGTCGCAACTGAGGAGAGGCAACTGACTTTAATATTTCTACGGACTAGAAGAAGAAGAAAAAGGTCAACGATGGCAGAACTGGCAGCAACATTGACGTTAATGTCAAAAGTGCTTAAGATTATCCTAACTGTGTTGTTATGAACACTTTACAGTTTTGTTATGAACCATTAACTGTGATATTATGAATCGTTTACTGTGCCCTCGAACTCGTCCATGTTTCCTCTTTCCGTTTTGTCACGCGCTACTGAAAAAAGAGAGTGGTGCGCGCCATTGGGATTCAACCTTCAGCCCTCTGGATATATGAAAATTGATGAACAATAAAAATATTTTCCAATCACCCTCCCCAAGCAGTTGCAAAACAAAAAGCCATGCCCATTCAAAATAACATGACGGGAAGATGGTTTGATCAGAAGGTGCTTATTATCCATGAGTGGGGGATGGGAGGGTTTCGAACAATCAAAAAAATATGTTTACAATATCCACAAGATGTAAAAATACCGCTCCTATTCATATTCAATATAGGATAAATGTATTTGCATAATCTCTAATGGCTCTGTGTTCTAGTGGGAATGTTCTGTTTTGTCAGGATGTAAAATATGGCCTTCATCTGCACCTGAGACCCCGGTTCGATTGTCTCATTGAGCAACATTTATCAACCCTGCTATTAGTAGGTGTTAACCAGCTACAACTATTTACTTTGTAATTCCATAACTGAGCAAATATGCCAAATATAGAGCATTGTGCAAAAGATTTAGGCAGGTGTGAAAAAATGCTGTAAGAATGCTTTAATAAATGTTATGAGTTTATATTTGTCAATTAACAGATTGTACGGTGAGTGAACAGAAGATAAATGTAATCGATATTTGGTGTGACCACCCTTTTCAATGAATCTAAGTGCACTTGCACAACATCAGGAATTTCTTAAGGCATATTGTTTTGTTTGTTGATGAAACAATTATATCAAACATGTACTAATGATCTTCACTCCAATATGTAGGTTAAAACACAACTGCTAACTGAATAAAACTGATTGACAAACTCAGCTAACAAGGGGAGGATGCTGAAGACTGTTTACTGTCAAAAGTCAAACACCATGGCAAGGCTGAGGACATCAACAAGACACAAGGTAGTTATACTGCATCAGCATGGTCTCTCCCAGGCAGAAATTTCAAGGCAGACAGGGGTTTCTGGATGTGCTGTCCAAGCTCTTTTGAAGAAGCACAAAGAAATGTGCAACGTTGAGGATCGTAGTCCCATTGGTCTGCCAAGGAAACTTACTGCAGCAGATCAAAGACACATAATGCTCACTCCCCCTGAAATCGAAGGATGTCCAGCAGTGCCATCACCTCAGAATTGGCCAAAAACAGTGGGACCCTGGTACAAACATTTACTGTCTTTAGAGTCTGGTCAGAAGTGTCCTTCATGGAAGACTTGTGGGCAAAAAGCCATGCCTCCGACGTGGAAATAAGGCCAAAAGTGACTCAACTTATAATGAAAACAAAGGAACTGGGGTATAGAAACATCAGCAGGTGCTCTGGACTGATGAGTCTAAATTTGAAATATTTGGCTTTAGCAGAAGGCAGTTTGTTAACTGAAGGGCTGGAGAACAGGACAAGAATGAATGTCTGCAGGCAAGAGTGAAGCATGGTGGAGGTTCCTTGCAAGTTTGGGACTGCCTTTCTGGAAAGGGAGTTGTGGATTTGGTCAAAATTTATGGTCTCCTCAATGCTGAGAAGTACTGCCAGATACTTATCCATCATGCAATACCATCAGGGAGGCATCTGATTGGCTCCAAAAAGATCAATGAATACGGGAAGTTATGGTATGACTCCCACAAAGCCTTGATCTCAACATCATCAAGTCTGTCTGGGATTACATGAAGAGAGAGAAGAGCAACTGAGGCTGCCTAAATCCATAGAAGAATTGTGGTTTGTTCTCCAAGATGTTTGGGCCAACTTAACTGCCGAGTTACTTCAAAAATTGTGTACATGTTTACCTAGAATAATTGATGCTGTTTGAAGGCAACAAAAGTTTATTTGATATAGCTTTTCTTCTGTTCAGTCACTTTTAATTTTGTGTGGAGAGAGAGATGTCTGTAAATGCATCTTCGCTACCTGAAATAGGGCATCTCTGCTACCTATAGGGTATCTCTGCTACCTATAGGGTATCTCTGCTACCTATAGGGTATCTCTGCTACTGATAGGGCAACTCTGCTACAGTGGCAGGACATCTTTCCTACTTGATAGGGTATCTCTGCTACTTCAATATTTATAGGGCATCTTTTCACCCTGTACTTAGAAAAATGTATCTTCCTTGTCATTTGGCCACATAACTTTATAGAGGTTTTTTTATGTTTTAGCAACATTGTTTCAAAGTAACTTCACATTGCTACTCATGACAAATATAATGTTGAAGTAAAATCAAAACACACAATAAAGGCTAGAATACTGTATTATTAGGAAATACAGCTCTTTGAGATCTTCCCCTCAATATACAGTATTTTTAATGACCCCTGAACCTGTGTGTAAAATATGAACACTTGGGAATTTAGATTTGTACTTTGGATACTTCCACTGGAGACTAAGCCGTAAGTAGTCTGTGAAATACCTTGTCTCTGTCTTGACTGAAACCCCAAAAAAACGCCAAAATCTATTTATGTTGAAATCACAGTACCGTTTTGTCCAAAGTAGACATTGAAACACTGGCCCAGGACTTTGTCCTACACTCTCATCCTTAGCAGGGTATCATGATTTTTATGAGTATATTATACATGCAAAAAAATTTGGTGGTGGACTAAAACACTCCAGAAACACAGTCCTTCATATTGTTCCAATTACACGGATGAAAAACCCTTTTGGCCAGTGCCGACTACACGATATGTCCAAGGATGCAAAAATAAGAATAGGTAACAGTTTGAAAAGGTTACAGATGTCAAGTTGCCTAGTTCATTTATACATAACAGCAATTTCAGCCATTTTTACTGTGGAATTGTAATGTTATTGATCAAGCAATATAGCTTACCCTTCATAATGATCAATTAATCCATAGACAGAGGGAAAACAATTGTATGGGTTAAGAGCAATAAAATGCTGGGAAAAGCTAATTTATTGAATTATTTGTCTTGAGTCAGATAATGGTTGATTCAGTTTAATCTGCACCCCAGACAATCTGGGGTGTGGAGACAAATTTCACAACAGATTGATCTCATTAGTTGGTTGCTCTGATTGCCCCAGATAAATAAATATCCCGGGGTCTGCGTGGCGTATTGGGCTAAGTCACTACATTACAGGACATTCTATGTCATGATAGTCAGTGGTTCGAGCCTGACTATGGTTTCTTTGGCATTCCACGGACCTCCAGAACAAGGCACTACAAATTGGCATCTTGGATTTGGATTAGATAAATCAATCATCTACTTTGCCATGTTGCTCTCAGTGACTCCTTGTGCAAGGATCGGGCACCTGTAAATTTAGTCATGGTAGAATAGTTGGTGAACGTAATCATCCTGTACATAATCTGACTAAAAACGTCTTTGTTTGATGTGAAATTAATAAGTGGCTCGGCGACATGTGGTTGGATGTGCACATCCCTCGATTTCCGACATCCGTTTAAGTGGTTGCAGGGCTGCCGACAAGGCAGGATCAGTAGGATTTGGGAGGGGAGAAAATAATAATAATAATAATAAAAAATTAAAATAATAATAATAACTAGACCCCTGCATTTTGGAGAAACTGCTAATCTTGCTTGCACTCGAGCTGTCACTTGAGCAATTTTCACAACTTGCAATCTCAAAAATGTGGATGCAGCCGTTGATGGCTTCTTTTTTGTGCGACATGTGGTTGGATGAACTGTGTGCGCGCCACTCGCCATCCCACAGATCTGGCCAAGGAGTTGCGGGGCTACCGACAACTCCTTGGCCAATTTTAGAGGGAATTAGGAATATAAAGAAAAATGTAAAATATTTTTTTAAAACAGTGACCCCAAACTTTTGAACACTAGTGTATATCTGCTTGCTTCAAATCTGCAAATTAGTTAAAAGGCTGTCAGTTCCACTTCAAGTTTATGGATTGCTATATCTGGATCAGGACTACAGAGATACATTTCAAAGTACTACAAATGTTTTATGCTGAATTCAGACTGAACACACATTTGCTTCTATCACGTCTAGTTGGACGCTTGAACAATTTGAATCCACTTAAAATAAATAAAGCAAGCATTTAAAGCGAAATAGATGCACATTCAAGGCAAGATTTTGGTGTTCTGAAGGGAGAGTGAGGGGCAGTTGTTGTGACGGGCACGGGAAATGCTGGAGAGTAGTCACTGCCAGGTCTGGGTTGGTTGTGACAAACAACTCCTTCAGAGAGGCACTCCGGGCGAGGGATGTCTTCATGGCACACCTTTCTGGGGGAGCAGTACCATGGCAGCTAACAGCATTTGAAGTCCTCATCACTTCCCCATAATGGCTCTGAAGAGCATAACTATCCTTCTTTGATGTTCTGAATAATTCTATAGGTCTCTGCCATTTCTTTATTCAGTTTATTGGGCCTACTGTAAAACAATCTGTAATTTATATTTGTTTTGATGATAATTGGAGCCAGCCTTCAAAAGTAATTAACCTGTTCACTGATTTTTTTTCACACAACACTGTACAGACACAAACTATATTCTTATACACTAAAGTATGTAGTGTTTTGTAAATAAACAATGGACAAATAGTGTCTTTAAACACTTCAGATGTAAATTTATTCGCTGTCAAATTGACCCTAAAATGAATGGGAGTCTATGGACTGCTAACGTGAGGTGATAGCCAGGTAGCATCAGAATCCACCCAGGGCTGCTTTAACTTTCGGGTCCAAGCCTACCCCCTATTCAGGGTGAGTGGAACAGAAAAAAAGTGACATGCGCACGCATGGCGCAAATGTCATCACAACTGATGTGATTGGTTTAGTGCCTAAAAAACGAACAAAGTAAAAGAGTGCTTAATTGGCAAGTTTTATTTGGCACCATGTGTTGTTGGATCTTCAGACCAGAACACTAACATTCATCAGAAAGTAGAAATCAGAGTGCATCACAATACGCTATAGAAACGTGAGAAAGGAAAAAACATGTTTATGAAGAAAAATCGTGTTTACTAGCATACTAGACACATAGACACCATTTTATTTTGAGAAAGTCAGGGAAATTGACAAGATATGGAAGAAAATATTGCAAAGACTGGGAAAAAGAAAAGGGTTTATTGGAATGGATTAGGAGCATCCCAGCAGATGACAGTAAAGCATACTAGAGCCAGCGCTAGCTGAATAATAGCGCACGTTTTAATTAAATTGCAATAATCAGTGTTAATTCATTATAAAGCTAGTGAATTGTAATCAAATGCAATTGTATTGTGTGTAAAGAAACAATAACCATATGTGATAGCATAAAAGCACTTAAAAACACTAACAAATAATAATAATAAAATAATTTGTATAGATGGAAAGTAAAGTGTTGCAGTAAACACCAGGAGAAGAGTACTGTGGATATAGATCAACAGCAAGTTGGGTTATTGTCAATTGTTCAGTTAGGCCTATTGTCAAGTTGTAAAGTCTCATTATTGCTGATTCTCGAACTCATCCCTGATCATCTTTATAGTTCCATTTGTCTCTGTTACTGTACGTGGAGATAATTAAAGGCAAGATATAACCATATTGTGAAATGAACAAATAAAACATTTTAAATTAAAAGAATAGGGTTAAAATAATCACATTTACATACATTGTGGAAAAATGTATTGGAATTATTAACTCAGTGGCGACGTAAACAAATTGGGCTATTTTCAAGGCATTTTGGGCTGTTTTTGAGCAGTCATTGGGCTAGAATTTTTAGTTTGACCTGGAAACCCTGCCAAGTGACACCAGCAATCAGTTTCCTGATATGTTAACGCGGCACGAACAGACGCCAAAGTTCAGATTTTTCGACTTGTGCGTCAGACGCCAATTCGCTCTGCAACACCCCTCTTGACAGATGCAGGATTGTTAATAGTGCTCACAATGTTTATCCAACCATGTCACCGGGCCTGCCGATTCTTCTAGCACTGCTCATCCAACACGGAAGCCTTTACTCAGATCATGCATGGGATGATTGACACTCAATAACTATACTTTCACGATTGAATTTACAGGCGCCCGATCTGCACACAAGGAGTTGTTGGAGAGCGATGTAGCAAGGTACATAATGTGATGAGAGAAATGATTCTGCTTAGATTGTGGATAAAATATAAACAATATACTACACATCCGGACTAAAATGGGGAGACTAAAAACATGTTTTGCAATTATGAAGACTGTATCAAGTTTTGGCAAGTCCCTAATTAAGACAAAATGATCAGGTAAATGGAGTTCATATCTTAACAGTGACCTATAAAACAAATGATGACACAATGTCATAACAATAATTATTGTCTTTCATGCATCTTGGCATGCTCCCCACCAGTCTTTCGGTTGATGTTAGGTTACTTTGTGCCAATCCTAGTGTAAACATGGCACTCTAGGTCAGATCTTGATCACATTCCATACGTTTTCAATGGGGTTGATTTAAGAAAAATTTAGCTTAATTTTATTAGGGCTATATATACCAAAGACAATACATGTATGACCTGAACCTTTCTATTTACCTGGACACTACATAAAAATGTGTGTGAAGTGGCGGCATACTGTATATCATTTATAATCCTGTATTTAATCTTTAATAATACAATTACATTTCGGACTAGCTATGAATCACAGTTATTATGAAATACTCTTGTCCAAATTGGATATAGATCTACTAACAGACAAGGGTTTTGTTGAACTTGCAATCTTATGCATCATAGATGTTTCACGATTGGGGCTCAGAACAGCGGGTGAATCCAAACGCAGACAATGGAGTGGTGAGTAACAATAATAATGGAGTTTATTGTAGTAATGTATAATGAGAACAGAGAGCAAGGGTTCCAGGTTATCGAAGCAGGTAGCGAAGTATGGTCAGATGACTGTAGAAGACAGGTAGGTGTCCAAGGGAGTAGGGTACTGGAAGTGAAGGCGCGGAGAACCAGAGTTTGCAAAACAATTATTTGTATTCATTAGGGCGCAGCACTCAGACTGGCTATATAAAAGGCAAAAAGTAATAAACTGCTCAGTGCTCAGACTGGCGGGTATAGAGGTAGCTCAGGACTTGACGCACTTGATAACACAACAATAATACGGAAAGGACTGATCGCTGTCATCTTCCTAATAAAGGGAAAGCAGCAATCAGCCCAGGTGTGGCAAAGGAACAGGTGCAGGGGATGATCACAGATGGGGACTGGTGCTCGGGAACAGTTGCCTTCTGGTGAGTAGGGAAACTAGGAAACTGGGGACTGGAACAGACAAACGAACACAGAACATACCAGATACACACACAATGGAACCAGAAAGGAAGGAAGGCACACAGAAGGAGAGGTGAAGACAGCTCAGGGAGGCGGAACCATGACAAGATGAGCAGTTTACCTACTACACATCACAACTTTAACATGATAACACGATTGTAAATATTCAAACTTGTATTTTAGTTACTTGACAATTACTGTTTTTAAATGATTGAAAAATACAGGATGTTCAGCAATTCAATACATAATTCCAAATGACTCACTGTCACACCTGCTCCAGCACCCCCACTCCGCTGAGCCTCAGACTTTCCTGAGTTTTAGAACTCTCCTCCCTGCTGCTCAGGACCTACTGGCGCATAATTACAAACACCTGTCCATCAGCGCACCGGTCATCTGTTGCCTCATTAGCTACCCTACTTATGCCTCTGTTTTTTAGTAGGCTTACTACCTTGTCGATTATTGTTTAATGCTTGCTCTCAGTCTCTGTTACAGTTATCGAGTTCATATTGCTGTAGTACAGTATGTGTTATTGCATTCATTTAACATTAAACACCCTTGATCCAGACTTGCCTATTTCTCTTCTGTACTGTTACGTGACACTGACAAATATTAAAATAGATTATAAAATGACACAACACTCCCCAGGACAAAATAAAAAAATATTAAACCCCACCCACGACAAAATTAAAAAATCATCGATTTCCCTCCATGTCTCCTCATGTTAAATTCCAATCCCTCCCTAAGGGACTGATCTCCAGACAAGTTGAATGGGGAAGACACAGTGGCGGTTGGAGGGAACCTACAGGAATGTAGCTCTCCAGGAACAGGTTTGTGGAGAATATTCTATCGCTCCATTTATGATATAGCTAATATTAATCAGGGAAGGATTTCAAATGTGTATATATCATTGATATATATTGAAATGTTTGTAAGTACAACAGAAGTATATTTAAATAACACTTGCCTGATGGCTGCTACTCTCGCAAGTCTTATTTAAAAATATTTCTGGTGTACTTACAAACTTTTCAATGCCTCCTTTTATAAGTAAAGAACCTATTTGTACTACTGTAGAACTTTGGGACCATTCCAGGCATTATTAGTGGGGTGCACCCTTGGTTCCATTAGCGCCTGCACTAAGCCATTCGGCTGATAGGGCTAACTCTTAGGGTTATATTACTCCGAACCATCACTTTAAATATATTGAAAATGGTTTCAATTTAGACAGGCATACTTAATATATTAATGAGGTATACCTATATTAAAAAACATACACCACAGAAGCAGTCATGAAAAGGGCACAATAGGCCTCTACACTCATGAGTCTGAGACATATTGTCATGCGCTTCAAGATCCCCTCAAAGTTCTGCTACAATTTTTCTATTCTCTCTTCTTAGTCCTTTAGCTCACAGTATTCTCTGTATACATCATATACCTCCAATACCTGGTGTCCTGCACATTCCACTGAACCATGTAGTCGCCCATTAGTCCGGTAGGTCCCAAACTAGTGTTTGGGACCATTTGAGGGTTCACCTAATAATTGGGGGATGCATATGAGCCAATTACATATCCATGGGCATTAATATAGAGATGTAACACCCTTTGTGGCTATAACAGCCACTATTCTTCTTGGAAGGCTTTCCAACATATTTTAGAGTGGTACTGTGGGAACTTGTGCACATTTAGCCAAAAAGCATTTGTGAGGTCAGGCATGCCTTCGAAGGCATGGCTCACAATCCTGTTTCAATTGATCCCAAAAATGTACAAATGGGTTGAGATCAGGGCTCTGTGCAGGCCACTTGAGATCCCACACACCAAACCTGTCAAACCATGTCTTTATGGACCCCGTTTTGTGCACAGGGGCACAGCGCATTCATGCTGGAACAGGAAAGGGCGTACCCCAAACTATTGTGACAAAGTTGGAAGCACATAATTGTCTAAAATGTCTTTATATCCTGTAGTATTAAGATGACACTTCACTGGAATTAAGAAGACTTGCCCAAACCCTGAAAATCAGCCACACACCGTTATCCCTCCACCATTAGTAAGGGGGAACACATTACATAATGTGTAGCTACTATACAGGTAGTAATTCATCTGATTATTTAGACAATTCAGCAAAGGCTTTTCAGGAAGGAAGCAGAGAAGCAGAGAATGCCTGCACTGTGGAATATCATATCTATTGTCACTCTATGGACACAATAGACTGTTGTACACGACACTTGATGTCCACACATTGATCATCACACAATATTATTCTGTGGTGTACTGTTTACATGTACAGACACTTATTTAATAGTCCCTTTCTTCTTATATCATATTGTTTACTAATATATGATACATTCTGTTTCTTTATCACAGCTACTCTATTTCTGGGAACAAATTTTTGACTGTACATGCAATTACATCTGCGTATCTCAGTAGTTTGATATGCTGTTTGTACTAAACAGGTACTAGTATATACAGTAAAAGGAAGATATATCAGAAAACATACCTGAATATAAATATATATGGACTTGAAATACAAAATACTATTTGGTCCCAAGTGTGGCATGTGCAAGCAGCGCAGGTCTGAGCATCTCCAAAATCGGGGTAATCATATTTTATGGAATAGAAGAAAGGTAAAAAACATCCATTAATGATGGTAGCACAGAAGCAACCACTATGATTGGGCTTAAGAGCCTGAAAAAGTGTGTATTGGTTTTGAGGACAAAGACCCTTCTCTTCTTTCACAAAGTACATAAAGGCCTGGATGAATCAGGCAACATTTGAAGTATAGCTGGATGTTGTTAGCATTGTTTTTTATTGCAGTCTTACAGCATTATTATGATCAATTTATATCTGCCTAATTGGAAAATGCTCTCAAAATCCTGGAATGCAAGATATATTCAAGGATGGTAAACACACAAAACTAATTATCCAATAGGGAAGATGGGTTCTGTTTCTCAGTTTGCAGAAGCATTGTATTCATGGCTGCTCTTTGCCATTAGCTTAATTCTTTGTTACCTTTTAAGGTCAGTTAATTACCATATTGAACTGGGATTACTTAATGTACTAGAAATAACTAAGTTCCAGTGTATTGTGTTGTACTACAATATGTGTTTTGACTAAAAATGTGCATCTCATCTGACAAATGACCATCTAGCACATTTCAAGATAGTAGGCTTCTGTGCAGTAGATGCCTACAGTCTGCTACGCAAACAGATACATACTTAGACTTAGTGCATATATTCAAAAAGCTAAATTGAACAACCACACAAGTACATCCAACTCCATGAAGTAGTTATTAGCAAAGTCGGCATTAGAAGGCAGACAACAGAAAAATAATATATTAATGTTGAAAGCAATATGGGAAACCAACACACACAAATTAAAATACATGACAAAGTTTGGTGTTTTGGCCACAAATGTACCCTGGTGACGTGTTCAGGACCCGGCTTGGCCGACTGTCTGTGCCCTTCCTCTCCTTCTCCCCTCCCCCTGCATACCTGCCTCTCCAGCTTGTATTTCATACTGTCCAGTCATTTAAACAATTATTAAACCCCAAAGAAATCTCCAAAAAGCATTAGGGTTAACTGTGCTGCTCACAGATAGATTGTTGTTGTTGTTTGGGTGATTGAACTGAGAGCTTTGGGACACCTGTAATCACTAGGCAACCTTGCCCCAACATAAGGTGGTTCAGTAGACTGAAACTTGATGGTTTGTGGCTCTTACAGCCATACAATGACCCCACACATATAGACACATTCCACAAATAAATGGTTAATTGAGCACAAACATCAGTCTCCATTTATGTTCCATTGAAAACATGTGGATTGACTTGAAGCGGGCAGTCAGACGGAATGAACTCTGGAAATGAAAAGATTCAAGAATTAATTGATCAAAGGTCTATAAACCCTTCCAAAGACTTTACAAAATAATTTACCCGTGTTGCTTTTTCTATACAGTTTTTTGGTTTATTCTATCTACATTTTCTGAGTCAGGAGATTGTATGGATTCATGCTAAATCATGAAAGGCTTGCAAGATACAATGTCATTTCTAGCATGAATATGGCCTTTTATGATTTGGGGGCATGACTTAAAGCCAAACCAGCACCTCCCGTGTCCACAAGAGGGGAGTGTCGGAGCAGAGGCCATCATGTCTGGTGTCAAGTTGACCACTTCTTTCTTTCTTTGCACTCACTCTGTTTTCAGTAGCAATCTGCTCCAGGAGGATCAATACATTTGCGAAACACATGGTCGAACCAGGATAGCAAATGTAAATTCCTATATTATCCAGTGGAAGGCAGGGCTGCCCTTCAGTCTTGACATGGAGGATGACTTCTTGAACTCAAGTCCCAAGATTTGTTTTTTACAGTCATACTTTTCGAAAGATCTGATACAATGCATAGGCTAAAAGTGCTGCCACTAGCCTGCATTTTTTTCATCAATGTGTGGAGAATAGCATTCAAACAAGTTAAATGTAACTTCTTGTCCAGAACTTGACAGGTTGATTTTCATGCTAGTTATATAATTTATATTCCTTCTGACTCTAAATAAAACATGCTGGATGCATTGTTTCTTAAAGATTATATGTACATGTATGGGATAAGGCTATAATTGTTTTTAAATTTTCTGTATTTCCCACTGTATATGACAGAAAATAGGTTGGCCTACACACAGGCTTGTTCTGTTATAACATTGTTGAACACCTCTTCAGACAAGATATTAGGCTAAGCTATGCACAAAGAAAAGTATGTTTGTTATGAACAATTTGAATTATGTATTGTTTATACATATTAACATCCACTTTATTCAATCTTGACATTAATTCCTTTCAAAATATAAAAAATGAAAACAATATAATACAAATATATCCTAAAATCTAAGCAAATTAGTCATTTGTATGGTTATTATAATTTACTCTTCATTTTAACAAATTGTCATGATAGCTAATCTAATGTGCAAGGTGTACTTATTAAAGCTATTTTCTGTTATTGTCCCATTTAGTGATCCTAAGATTAAAGCAATAACTGCACGTTGCTCTGGATAAGTGTGTCTGCTAAATAACTATTTAACTACAAATAATAGTCAAATAGTTGTAACTACAAATAATATTTGATGTAGTAGCCTACATATTGCTTTTCAATATTCAAGTTTATTTCATTGTCATATGTACAGTATAGGAGACACAGATGTACCCGTAATTGCATGTACAGTGGAAATCATGTGCCATGGCTCAATAATGCAGTTATTATATAATTGTGTGTGTGTAATACAACATATTGGTGCAGTGCAGTCAAGTGTTGTTTCAGAACACAGTTGTTGGCGCGTATCGGGATATTTGTGGATTTATGTAAAGTAGCCTTTTAAGTCTTGGCTTAGCAAGTTCAAAAGATCTTGTTTAGGTCACTCTCCAAAGCTGTGAGAGAACAAGGTCATGGATATTTTAACCTGAATGAGAATAAAAATCACTTGTACTCACTGGCCACTTCAATATGTACATGTACAGTACACCTTGCTAGTACCAGGTTGGAACCCTTTTTGCCTTCAGAACTGCGTTAATTCTTCATTGCATAGACTCAACAAGGTGCACATCGATGATGTCACATCCCAAAGGTCTTTGATTTACAGTGCCTTGCGAAAGTATTCGGCCCCCTTGAACTTTGACCTTTTGCCACATTTCAGGCTTCAAACATAACGATATGAAACTGTATTTTTTTTTGAAGAATCAACAACAAGTGGGACACAATCATGAAGTGAAACAAAATTTATTGGATATGTCAAACTTTTATAACAAATAAAAAACTGACAAATTGGGCGATCAAAATTTTTCAGCTCCTTTACTTTAAGTGCAGCAAACTTTCTCCAGAAGTTCAGTGAGGATCTCAATGTTGACCTAAATGACTAGTGATGATAAATAGAATCCACCGGTGTGTAATCGAGTCCGTATAAATGCACCTGCTCTGTGAGTCTCAGAGGTCTGTTGAAAGCACAGAGAGCATCATGAAGAACAAGGAACACACCAGGCAGGTCGGAGATACTGTTGTGGAGAAGTTTAAAGCCGGATTTGGATACAGAAAGATTTCCAAAGCTTTAAACATCCCAAGGAGCACTGCGCAAGCGATAATATTGAAATGGAAGAGGTATCAGACCACTGGAAATCTACCAAGACCCGGCCGTCCCTCTTAACTTTCAGCTCATATAAGGAGAAAACTGATCAGAGATGCAGCCAAGAGGCCCATGATCACTCTGGATGAACTGCAGAGATCTACAGCTGAGGTGGGCGAGTCTGTCAGTTGGACAACAATCAGTCGTATACTGCACAAATCTGGCCTTTATGGAAGAGTGGCAAGAAGAAAGCCATTTCTGAAAGATATCCATAAAAAGTGTTGTTTAAAGTTTGCCACAAGCCACCTGGGAGACACACCAATTATGTGGAAGAAGGTGCACTGGTCAGATGAATCCAAAATCGAACTTTTGGCAACAATGCAAAACGTTATGTTTGGCGTAAAAGCAACACAGCTCATCACCCTGAACACACCATCCCCACTGTCAAACATGGTGGTGGCAGCATCATGGTTTGGTCCTGCTTTTCTTCAGCAGGGACAGGGAAGATGGCCAAAATTGATGGGAAGATGGATGGAGCCAAATTTAGGACCATTCTGGAAGAAAACCTGATGGAGTCTGCAAAAGACCTGAGACTGGGACGGAGATTTGTCTTCCAACAAGACAATGATCCAAAACATAAAGCAAAATCTACAATGGAATGGTTCACAAATAAACATACCCAGGTGTTAGAATGGCCAAGTCAAAGTCCAGACCTGAATCCAATCGAGAATCTGTGGAAAGAACTGAAAACTGCTGTTCACAAACGCTCTCCATCCAACCTCATTGAGCTTGAGCTGTTTTGCAAGGAGGAATGGGCAAAAATTTCAGTCTCTCAATGTGCAAAACTGATAGAGACATACCCCAAGCGACTTACAGCTGTAATTGCAGCAAAAGGTGGCGCTACAACTTAAAAATACTTTTCAAAAGGTCGAAAAGTTCAAGGGGGCCGAATACTTTCGCAAGGCACTGTATTTGAGACCTGGTGACTTTGGAGGCCATTTCAGTACAGTGAACTTGGGATTTGTGACAAGGTGCAGTATCCTGCTGAAAGTAACCATAAGAAGATGGGTACACGGTGGTTATTAAGTGCGTGGTCAGCAAAAATACTCAGGTAGGTTGTGGAATTTAAACAATGATCAATTGGTACTAAGGGCTCCAAAGTGTGCCAAGAACATATCCCCCACACCATTACACCACCACCAGCCGGAACCGTTCATACAAGGCAGGATGTATCCATGCTTTCATGTTGTTTACGTCACATTCTGACCCTAACACCTGAATGTCACAGCAGAAATTGTTAATTTGACAAGTTTATTGAATGGGAGGATCATTTTGGTTTACCTATGATTTTCTTTTAAGCCTAATTGGGGAGCTTGGTTTGTGAAGAAAAGTAATATAATATTTTACATTCCATTTTAATTGTATTTTTGTCTAATATGCATCACAAGTATTATGAGTCCTCACCTAACATGTAAAAGCTTTTGTCTAGAGACATGTTGTTCTCCAAATAGCAATGGAAAGGGGCTACCGTTCTTTGCTCTGCAGTAGGGTGCTCAAAGACTACGGTACAGTGAATTCAAAGCAGGCAAGGTTTTGCTTATCAGCTAAATGACAGACAATGTTACCATTCATGTGATTGACAACACCCCACCAGTACGTATAATTAATTTTTGCATTATATCTAATGTATACAAGGGTAAGCTATATTTATTTGTCATCTGGACTAACTTAAAAACAACTGAACAATGACAAATCAATTAATATATTCAGATCATTGTCTAGTAAAAAGTGGATGTATTTAACATAAATGTCCACCACTAGGAGAAAGAAGGACATGCAGCTCCTACAGTTTATCTTCTCAGTTGTTCAGGTGTGTACAGTATGCATGCACATGCACAAAAAACTCATATTTCACTATCCTAGTTATCCACCAAATATTACTCATATTCTTGATCTTGTTTGTTGCTCTGGTATAACACCTTATAATTGTACTGTTTCTGATCTGACCATATCAGATCACATGCTGGTGTCTTTCTGTGCCCAACTGGCAGTTTTTAAGGTAAACCTATGTCGCCCGATCACAATTAGGAATATCAAGAATATTGATGTGCCTACTCTTGCTGATGATCTTGCTATTTTTACCAGTAAATGTGATTTCTCTACAGTTGATGAACTGGTCACATATTGTAATGATGGACTGAACATGATTTTAAATGAATTTGCACCTATGAGAACTCGGAATGTTTCATTTGCACATTCAGCCCCTTGGTTTACACCTGAACTGCATGAACTTAAAACTAAAGGCCGCAGGTTAGAGCGGTTGTTCACTAGATCTGGCCTAACAGTTCATAAAGAAATGTATTGTGAACATATTCACAACTACAAAAATGAACTGTCCAAAGCAAAATCTGATTATTACTCCAACATAATTGGAGCTAGCAATGGGAACTCCAGGTCTCTTTTCTCGGTGGTAAACAATCTTCTGCAACCTCCTGATTCTTTGCCATCTGATATGTACTCCACTGACTTATGTGATCGCCTTTTGACTTTCTAAGATCTAAGGTTGAAAATGTACATCAGCAATTACTTGCTGGTACTTTCCATAATAACTCATGTCAACCTACCAATCTTACACCTCCCCATTCTGTTCTTTCTAACTTTACACTACCAACTACTTCAGAGATAATGGGCCTGATAGATAAATCTAAATCCTCGACTTGTAAGTTAGACCCTCTACCAACTCCTTTAGTGAAAGCTTGTCTACCTGCCCTGTTGCCATTGATTACTAAAATTGTTCATGCTTCACTTGTTTCTGGTTCTGTATCTCCAATACTAAAATCTGCTATCATTACTCCCAGACGATCCATTGAATTTTGATAATTTTCACCCAATTTCAAATTTATCATTTATCTCTAAGGTAGTGGAAAAGTGTATTGCAATTCAAATTCATGAACATCTTTCCAATAATAACTTGTATGAACAATTCCAATCTGGTTTTCGTCCCCACCATAGCACTGAGACTGCTTTTGTCAGAATAACCAATGATCTACTGCTGGCAGCTGACTCTGGGCTTTTAACCATACTTGTCCTTCTTGATTTGAGCGCTGCCTTTGATATTGTCTCACATAAGATACTTCTTGACAGGTTAGCTTCTATCGGGATTACTGGCACTGCTCTGTCTTGGTTTAGGTCATATCTAGCTGGACGTGGTCAGCGTATTCAATTGAAAGGTTTTAGTTCAAGAACATCTACAGTTACCATTGGTGTTCCCCAGGGTTCTGTTTTAGGCCCGCTTCTTTTTATTATCTATATGCTCCCTCTCGGTTATATTTTGAGGAAGTATGATATTAATTTCCACTGTTATGCAGATGACACCCAACTTTACATGTCTGCCAAACCCAGTGGTTCTTTTCCTCCCCCATCTTTGTCCAGCTGTCTAGCTGAAATTAAAGACTGGCTTTCAGCTAATTTCTTGAAACTTAATGGCAACAAAACTGAGGCTTTACTAGTTGGAACTAGATCTTCTTTATCTAAATCTAATAGTCTTCCTTTTTACATTGACAGTAAAACAATCTGTCCTTCCACACAGGTTAAAAGTTTGGGTGTCATCATGGATAGCACACTATCCTTTGAGGGTCAAATCAATAATATCGCTCAGATTGCATACTTCCACCTACGTAATATTAACCGTCTCCGTCCCTTTCTCTCAAACAACAATACTGCAGTTCTTATCCATGCACTAGTCACTTCACGTTTAGACTATTGTAACGCTCTTCTCACCAGTGTTCCTTCGAAATTATTACATAAGCTTCAGCTGGTTCAAAATTCGGCAGCTCATATTCTCTCAAGGACACCTTCTATTGAGCACATTTCTCCAGTTCTACAGCAATTGCACTGGCTTCCAGTGAAGTACAGAATTGAATTCAAGATCCTGCTACTTACATATAAGGCACTTCATAATCTTGCACCCCAATACCTAACTCAACTTCTCCATGTTTACAGTCCTTCACGTGCTCTCAGATCTTCTTCTTCAATTTCTCTGGTGTTACCTCAAATTCGACTGACTACAATGGGTGCCAGATCTTTTAGTTATGCTGCCCCCCGCCTATGGAATTCTCTTCCCCTTGATGTTCGTAATAGTGACTGCTTGTTGACATTTAAAAAGCGTCTAAAGACACATCTTTTTATACAGGCTTTTTAAAATATGTTTTATTGAGTTTTAATTGCACTGTATTTGTATGTGTGGCTTGTGTGTTGTAATTTGTTTTATGTATATTGCTTGTGAGGTGACCTTGGGTGTTATGAAAGGCGCCATTAAATAAAATGCATTATTATTATTATTATTATTATTACTCCCTTTCAAAATCCAAGCAGCCAAAATCCAATCCATCAAAAATATTTTTCCTTTAAATCATTGTTCCCCATCTTCTAAATATGGTATCAGTTTTTTACAGTACATTCATGACTAATCAACACTGTAATTGTCATTGGATTGTGTTTAGATTGCAATTGATATTATATTGAGGCATGTGTATTGTGATCATTTATTGAGGTTTCTTGCCATTCCCAGCTTGCCCTATAATAAAGGCTAAACTGTATTGACGTTCTAAAGGATTTGCAGCCTAAAAACAGTCAATTTTTAAAACCGCAACATGGCATATTTCCTCAATATAACATCTACCTACCATCACATTAGTTTATTTTATAAAGTTTAATATAACCCATACATTGGTATAATGATTATGTTTGTTTAATTGTAGACCTACTCATTTCGAGGTTGAGCTTGTCAACCAAAGCAAACTGTGTGAATGACAGGGGCCCTAAAGAATCATTAGATGATTAAAAGAAGGTTAAAAGAAATTTACATTATATTATTAACATATCCAACTACTGTATCATCTTTTCTTCTCTTGTATTTGGCAAAAAGTAAACCTCCAGAAAGCCTCGGTTTTGCGCATTGTGCATCCCCCGAACCTCTACAAAGAAAGGGCGACAATATTTTACCCACTTTTTCAAAAGATTTGGTGGTTGTAGAACGTGAGTGGTGGAAATGAACCTGTTCCGTTTAGTCAATAGTGAACATTAGTTACTTAATTAGTGTTTACATTTCAGTCCTCTTTTAGCTGACAATCAATGCAGGCAAACTTTCAACAAGCTACTGATACTAAATCAGTTGTCCCTCTCTTCCCCTGCCTGGTGCCAGGCCCAGATGCAGCTTCAGGTTCCACAACCCTGTCTGTCCATCCCCATACACCTGAAACAACCCTGTCTGTCCATCCCCATACACCTGAAACAACCCTACTTCCAAATGAATGAGGAGGTGAGCAGCATTGTGTTGAATGACATGTCAGTTGGCATAACTGAAAGGGGGAATTCTTTTTTATTATTATGAAGAAAAAAAGGAAAAATTATTGAATCTCTTTCAATGATAAGAAATAAAGCAATAATTCTTTTTTTTTCTCCAGATAATGATTATCATATGAAACAAAAACAGCCTATAGGTATTGGATGCTGGACAGTTTAAATCATTGAGTGACTCAGTTTGTAGTGACAGCCAGTGTTAAAATTATACCTTCAAGTCATATGGGCAAGGTGTATCTTCATGGCTTTGATGTAGACTGAAATGTGGTATTTTACTGACATCTGGTCAGGTGTTATGTCTATGTACTATAATGTTAATTTATTTAATTTAGGTTAATTCATGTATTGTCTTGAGTATATACAGCTCTGGGATAAAATCTGCCATTTTATCTTAAATCAACCCCATTAGCAACCTCTGAAATGTGATCAAAAGAAAGTTGGATGGTCACATGCCAGCCAACAAAGTCGAGCTGCTTGACTTTTTGCTCTAGGAGTGGCATAAAGTCCCCCAACATCAATGTGAAAGACTGGTAGAGAGCATACCGCGATGCATACCAAGATGCATGAAAGAAATGTATTATTATTATACAATTATTACAATTGTTATTATGCCAACAAATATTGATTTCTGAATTCTTCCTAAGTTAACACATTAGTGTTGTGGTGTTTAAAAATGAATATGAACTTATTTTCTTTGCATTATTCAAGTTCTGACAACAGTTCATCATTTGTTATTTTGACCAGTTACAGTTTTCTTCAAATAAATGCTCTAAATGACAATATTTCTATTTGGAAATTGAGAGAAATGTTGTCAGTAGTTAATGGATTAAAACTAAATTTAGATTTTACCTAAAAACATACCTATCGTTAGTAAAACCAGAGACACTGGTGACTTTGCACTGGTCTCAATGAATAATTTTAAGTTATTCATTGATGTTGAGAATTTTCCAGTCAAGACTTGTACAATTAAAATTAAATTGACAGTGTAAAATATCGCCTTTAGCACATTTCTTATATAGAGGATATCAGTCTTGGATCAAATAGTGAATTCGACTGTATGCATCACGCCGATTACCCGACTGTTTGAAAGGAATGTATGGCTTAAGCTCTAAGTACTTCACGTTATGTCCAGGCGATGGAGACAGTAACAAGCAATAGGCTACTACTTTCTGTATGAACATCCACTTGATCGAATTATCACGTATATATTTAGGACAAATGTTGTAAGGAATACCGATTATCCGAATTGGACATATTCCTTTAAGTACGATGTTTTCTTTCATATTGAGGACAGTGATTATTTCTAGTACACAATTTATTTATCCTATACACTTATATAATAATAAACCCTAATATTTGTTCAGGGTCATTTGTCTGTTTTTGTTACCCTTGGCTAAGAAACAGCCAAATATTCATGCTTTATGTCAATGTGATTTAGACAGTATTGTCTTTCCTTCAAAAGAAATAGACTTAGTTTTGCCTGATTTGTGTCAGTGGAATCGCACACACAGCCGCAACCTGGATATGAGCCAATGATTGTGGTCGATTCCGTGACGTCGCTGACGCTGTTTCCCTCTCCTTGACTTCCTATCCTGGTTCAAACTGCCCTTTGAGTGAACTACAGTTAATGCTATAGGCTTTTGTACTTTATACTGTCATCGTATACAGTCTAGAGCTTCAGAGCGCAACACAACCTTCTGTACTGCGGTGGAGTTTCAGGTTTGACATTCGACAAACATTCGGCTCTTCAAATTAGCGCTTTAACAAAACATTCAATTCATATATTGTTTGTCTTACTTTGTTCAAACATGTCTATACAACATTGCACAGCCCTTATTTAATAATTCCTTACACCAAGCAGAAATATTCACGGATCAACCGCTCTGTACCGGAGCAGACATCCAATATGGCAAGAAAATGCAGCCTTCTCTCTTCTAAATTCAAGCTTTAATAGCTCCTACATTAGCTGTACCATCTCTTTAAAAACTATATATTCTGACTCATGGGAAGTCAAGAGAAGAATGCACACCTTTCACTTTTTCAAAAATAAGTCAGAGAACATTAAGGCTTCAATTTTGTCATGGCAATATAAAGTCTATATATCCAGGGGTGGGCAATTATTTTTGCTTGAGGTCCACATTGAGCTTTTGAAACCAAATGAAAGGCCGCATTTTACAGCAATGCATGAAAAATAGAAAATGTTATTTCATAAAATTAACCCAGCCCCCTACACAGTTACGTGCATATCCTACAGAAAATAAATGTTTTGTTTTGAAACACAATTTCCTTGTTTGACTGTAATGTTTTTAGTTTACCAAAATATAATCAGTGAAAAGTACCCAACTTTGAGACGCGATATCTTCGGGTGTCATTAATCCACATGGACAAATCACTCCTCATTATTTGCATTGGCATTATTTTATCAGTGGAACCCCCTCTTTTCAATCATATTGGTACAATGTTATTGTGCAGGATGATGTCCTACATCATTGCAGAGTTGCTATTTTGTCATTTTCACATCCTACTTCCTGTCTGTAATGTGTTTAGTAAAAAAGGCAAAAGTCAAAAAAACTTGACCAAATTCGAGGCGCGATAGCTCCGACTCTGATAAACCCACATTATCAGCTTTAGTTGCTAGCATGCGGGCCATAGTTTGCCCACCCCTGGTATATTCTGACTCCGGGGAAGTTGGAGAATGATGCATGCCTTTTATTTTTTCAAACATTTCCCCAAACGTTTTGGACAGACCTTTCAATCTTCAATAGCACTTACAGTAAGTATGTCATGCATGTAAAAAGTATATATTCTAACTTGTGGGAAGGTGTAGAATGATGCAGAGTTTTTGCTGAAAGAAAATTTGGGGGAAAAAATTAAAAGTGTGCATCATTCTTCACCTGCCCCCGAGTCAGAACATGTACTTCATAAACTCATAAAATACTTAATGTAAAGAAGCTGAAATGTTCTGTCCAAAAATGTGTAATTTTATTAAAAAAATGTAAAGAAAAGGTGTGTTTAAAAAGCGCATTTGAAGTTTGCAAGTCATATCCAAAAATTTTTACTAATAATGGTGTGCATCGTTCTCCACCTTTCCCTGATTCAGAATATATACTTTATACATTCATGACATACTTAATGTAAGGGCTATTGAAGATTGAATTTGAAAGAAAGAAAGCTGCATTTTCCTGACACTTTATTTTGCCCAGTTTCAGCTCTGTGATCGCCTCTTTTTAAGTACAGAGTGTTTTATCCTTAATGAATCAGAATTATTTTATCTAAACATGGCTAAATCGGGGACTGTTCATCATTGTACACATCTTTTTCATCAAAGTAAGACAAACAATTTATTAAAGCGCTTTTGAAATTTGATGAGCAAAATGTCTGTCGAATGTCCAATCTGAACTACATATAGTCTGGCCTGTGTGTGGTTGGTCATCCAATACAGTGGTGGGACTGTATGTAGACATAGCAATAATTTGAGTGGCTGCAGATCCGGCTTTTCACAGACCTTAATTCTCTGACGATGTTGATCTGGAAGACTCTGTGTATGTGCAAATATTTTTAGTTTTTCTTAATTTGTTTGTAATGCATGTAGATTGTGTCTCTGTCTCTTAGGGGAGACCAGGGACAGTTGTAACATGGGATAATTGTAACACCTTTAATTCCTCCAATCAGACACAAGCTATAGTGATTACACCCACTCTGCACATGCTCAGTTAGATTGTGTTCTTGCTTACAAAGAAGGAGAAACATTTGAAACTCCCAGAGAAAGTTACTAGCAAAAATGTTTTATATTTAGGTACTATTCTATCAGATGAATTTTTTTGGGATACTTTCCTGAGATCAAATGTCTAGGAATCCAAACAAGTATTATTAGAATCACTGTTTTATAAGCAAAAAGTTTATAACTAACGTGTCAAGTTGGCGATCAGGCTAGTTCACATGAGGTGAAAACATGGCTGGTGAATGGTGATACTGCCTTGTTACATCCGTCCCTGAACGTTCATTTATATTTAAAAAACCTACCTAAACTAGATTACAGTGGGCTCCCAAAATACTGGCACCCCTGACTGGCAATGCACAAAACAATATAATTATAGAGATAAACTCACAATTCCAACATGTGAGACATACTGTACTTTATTAATGTTGCAATGGAACCAACCAAAATACAATTTTGTAACACAAACAAATTTTCACCAAAATCAAGATTCCATAATTATTGGCACTACTTATTCAGTATTTAGTGCAACCACCTCTGGCAAGGATAACAGCTTGGAGTCTCTTCCTGTAATGCAGTGGTCCTCAAACCCTTCCATGGAGGGCCTAGTGTATGCAGGTTTTTGCTTTTACCTTGTACAAGCCAAGTGGAGTTGCTCACTAATTGGTTAGGATTTCCCCTCACCTGGCAGTCTAGGTCCTAATTATGCTCTAATTGAAGGGAAAGACCAAAAACCAGCATACACTAGGCCCTCCATGGAAGGGTTTGAGGACCACTGCTGTAATGTTTGACAAGGTTAAGGAACACATTTGGAGGGAATATGGACCATACCTCTATGCAGATAGTTTCAAGATCCTTCACATTCTTGGGTTTGCGCTTATCAACTGCCCACATTTTTTCGATTGGATTGAGTTCAGGCGACTGAGATGGCCATGGCAGAACATTGATTTTGTTGTCACGGAACAATTTCTGTGTGGATCTTGATGTGTGTTTTGGGTCATTGTCTTGTTGGAAAGTCCATCTACGGCCAAGTCCCAGTGTTTTGGCAGAGGCATCCAGATTGTCAGCCAAAATCGCCTGATACTTGGTGGAATTCATTATGCCATCAATCTTGACCAGTGTCCCTGGACCTCTGGAATTAAAACAGCCCCAAAATATCAGAGAACCAGCACCATATTTCACTGTGGGTATGAGGTGCCTTTCCTTGTATGCATCTGTTTCAACACCAAACACGCTAATGCTGTATTTGACCAAAATGTTAAATTTTGGTCTCATCTGATCAGAGCACCTTCTTCCAGTCATACAACGCATTCCAAATTATTATGCAAATTATATTTTACAATGATTTTCCTAAATAGTCGACAAAAACTCAGTTGGTATCATTTTCAAGTCACCAACCGTTAGGGTATAAATCAAATTTCATTGAACAAACCACCCAATGAAAACAGTATTTCTTTGAAAAATAAAATAAAAATGGCCACACCATGAGTTTCTCTCCTTTTATGCCCATAGCAGCCAATGACACAGAGGTATTCTTTGCAGCATGAGATGGTGCATAACCATGCATGAAGATGATTTTGCTACGGAAGGCAAGGTTCATCTCTTTGTACCATGGAAGAAAGTGGTCAGAAACTATGTACTTTGCCAAGGTCATTTTCACACCTTCAGGGACCCTAAAGGGGCCTGCAATGTAATGAAAAAAGCCATACACCCTAAAGAGGCCTACCAGCTCTCTCCCCATGATTCTAGGCCAAAAAATGGTGTCCATCCACCAACCATCCACTACTCCATCCATCTGGACCATCCAGGGTTTCACGGCACCCATTAGTAAACAAGACTGTTTGAAAATTAGTCTTCATGTATTTCTGGGCCCACTGCAACCGTTTCTCCTTGTGAGCATTAGTTAGTGGTGGCCTAATAGTAGGTTTATGCACCAGCAGCCTTAAATACCTGTTTGATGCTTTGTAATGGCATTTTAGCAGCTGCTCTTTTAATCTGATGAATTTGTCTGTCAGTAAGCTTCCTCATTATCCCTTTATCTGCACAAACCCATCTGTGCTCTGAATCAGTCACAAATCTCTTCACAGTACGATGATCACGCTTAAGATCATGAAATAACTAATGTTTTCATACCTTGTACAAGGCATTGCACTATTTGAAGGTTTTCCGCAGCAGAGAGATCCTTTTTCTTTCCCATATTGCTTGAAACCTGTGGCCTGCTTAATAATGTGGAAAATCTTTCTTAAGTAGTTTTTAATTGGGCTCACCTGGCAAACTAATTATCACAGGTGTCTGAGATGGATTTCAGTGATCCAAAGAGCCGGGAGACACAATACCATCCATGAGTTTGATTGAAAAACAAAATATGTAATGTTTGACACTTAATTCCAATTTTCATAATAATTTGGAACGTGGTGTAATTTAAATGACGTTTGACAAACTCCAATGCTTGCGTCTGTGGATTTTTGTTGCTTCTCTCACCATCCTCCTCCTAATCTTGGGGGGCAAAATGCATTTGCGTCCTTTACCCATGAGGATTTCAACTGTTCCATATCTTTTGAACTGTTTAATAATTGCCCTGACAGTGCTCAGGTGTATATTCAATAGTTTGTGGATCTTCTTGTAGCCATTACCAAATTTATGAAGGTATACAAACATCTATCTCTTTTGAACTGCCAGTTCATTTGTTTTCTTCATGGTGTTGGATGACAAAGGGATATTACAAGCGTGTTGCATGATATTTATACACTAGCCTAGTGGAACAGGAAGTCATGTAATGGCTCAAAATAGTTCCTTAAGACTTGATGAACTTAAATAAGTGGAATTCTTGGTTAAATTTTGGTAGATGTTATTTACAATAATCTTTAAAGGTGCCATTGATTGTGAAACCCTGATTTGGAGGACATTGTTTTGTATAATACTAGCAGTGTAACGAGCTTAACTGGAGTGTGACTATGACAGTATACTTCCTCTGTTAGAAGGAAAAGCTGGGTCCAGATCATTTGTCACATTTACAATTAAAATCTAACTCAGATACAGAGAATTAGCTTAGCATTGGTAGAGACTAGCAAACAGCAACTAATGAACAAACTTTGCTTGATATGAACAACACAAATGGCACTTAAATGTAGTTAAGAGTGGCAACAGTTAGCAAGGAACTTACTTGGGCTGTTACACACACTGTAATACAAAACACAGGAAATTTTTTAGTAAGTTGCTGACCGATGTAGGCTCACATCCAATGACAGTATATAAATGGAAAACTAATGCCATTCATTCCTATGGAGAGCAAGTGAAGTCAATTAGAAGCACTTTTTCTGTGGTAGTGAGCATACTGCGCAGCCTCACACTGAGCATGACAACGCAGATGTGACGTGAGCAACTTGTCTGAACGTTGTAATACTTCTTGTAGGTTTGCCAAGAGAAATCTGAATCATTCCGAATCTTGTCTCTTGCAGAGAAAGGAGAGCATGAGTAGGAGTTGTCCATGAGCGTGGGAGCAGGAACAACTTTTGAGAAGTATTCTGATTAATAATTTTGTAATTTTGACTGTATGCCTCCACAAATAGAGTCTTTAAACCCTTCGGATGTAAATTTATTCACTGTCAAAGTGACACCTAAAATGAATAGGAGTCTATGGAATGCTAACGTGAGGTGATAGCCAGGTAGCATGAGAATCCACCCAGGGCTTCTTCAACTTCTGGGTCTGGGTCTAACGGTAATCCCATTTCTCTGTCTTAACCCTTCCCCTACCCCGAGTGGTAAGGGATACGAATGAAAACATACCCCTATGAAATGAGACACCACTTGGTTACAGCACGTTATCATGCATCGTCGCTAGCTGGCTGCTACTTCACCAGAGGCGACAAGTGTTGATTACAAACTTTCAAGATATCAAACGAAATCCACTGCTAATGGAGTTTAGTTAAAACTGTAGACATGCATGGAGTCCATTCAAGACCAGTCCGAGAAATGCGGGACTGTTGTGCAAATCAGCAATGTAACATTTGCAAACTAGCGATTATTAAAAATGTTTCAATTAAGAACATGGTTGCAAATATATATGTACAGGAATGTGTAGAGCACAAAACAAGTCTGTCGTAATTTTTAAGTCAATTACTTAAGCCGAAATGACATTTATTGGACTCTCTTGATGATCTGGCTGCCGTTGTTGTCGGTTGCGCGGTGTATTCTGGGTACCCCTTGGTTTCAAGTAAGCTCTCAAAAAATGCTTGGTTTTAAGGGGTATCTACCGCTTCCCCTTAGCCCTACCCCTAGATCAAAATGAGAATTGGGATAGCCCTTGCTCTCACATGAACATGCAAAACTAAGTGGAAGGGGTAAGACAGAATTGGGATTCACCCTAAGCCTACCCCCTTGCTCACATCTGATGGCCAGGCGCTGTCAAACTAACATCTGCAAATCCACGAGGCAGAACACAATACTGTGTGCAAAGAGGAGTGCAAAGCGCTGTGCAAAAAGTAATTGTAGATGTCCAAAACGGGGCAGTTTGGACATCTATATTGGTTGGTTATATTGACACTTTAATACAATACAGTATTTCTCACATGTTGGTATTTTGAGTTTTTCTATTTAAATGTATTGGTTATATTAGAGGTCGACCAATTATGATTTTTCAAGGCTGATACGATTACAGATTAAAGGGAGACCAAAAAAGATGATCATAATTAATCAGCTGATTATTTTTATTCATATTTATTTATGCAGTAAATCATATTTTAATGATGGGCATAGTAAGATTTGTATTTCATATAACCTTTCCTATTAAAAGTTTTCTAAAACAAACCTTTGTATTGGTATTGCCACAGATCCTTTAGACTGTGCATTTTGATATTTGACAAATTTTTCACCAATCAGTTAAACCAGCACTCGTTTGGTGCCACTAGCCCATGTTAACGTACTCTAGACTAATTTGATGATAAATTATAAATCCCCCTTATTTATTAAATTTTATGCATATACTGTATCTATAAACTAGTCAACCCTTGTGAAGATGTTTTGATTCAAAATGGATCTCATTTCCCTGATTGCCTCCCTATCTGGAAGAGAGCAGATTGGATAAGTGTTTAGGTTGATTAAAAAAAGGAACAGTTCTCTTGGAAAGAAAGCAGTAAACATATACCCACAATTGTAGCATAATATCAACCATGTGGAGCTTTGATTGAATTTCTTCCCTGAAAGATCAATTTTCTTCTAGCTAGAAACGTACTCTGGCTTCTCTACAGCCACAAAACGCCCTTGAGACTTTCGATGCTGCAGCATGTGACAAGTAGCAGCTAACGAAAATGGGCTGCACGCAGTTTCCCCATAGTTTGCTATCTATTTGTAACACTAGAGGATGTTCTTCCTTCAGAAAAAGTATCAACCATAATCGGCGAGCAAAAAGCCAGATTAATAATTATTTTTAGAACTCATAATCGGCCATAATTAATTGCCCAGGCCAATCAATTTTCCAACATCTAGTTTATTAATATAAACATACAACAATGAATAGAAATTTAACAAAGTCTGTAACTGAGAAACATGGGTTTTTGTCTCACTTAACTACAGAAATATTATCTTGCTCAAGGCATCAGAATGAAATGTTCTCTCTTTGCACACTGTTGCGCGGTTGAGTAAAATAATTAAAACATTTTGCTGTTAAACGCAACGTCAGAAATACTTTGAAAAACGTGTTTGATAACACTAGCGACTTATATTCCTTGTTAACATGAAAGCCTTTAAATTAAATATGGAGGTTAAAAAACATGTCTTTTGTGTATTGTTTTGAATAGGCATCATATGATTTGACAAGTTACTGTACATGTGCACAACGATTGTGCGTTGGCAAATGGACATATCAGTTAAACCAGCACTCGTTTGGTGCCACTACCCAATGTTAACTTACTGTAGGCTAATTTGATGATAAATTATAAATCCCCCTTATTTATTATATGTTACGCATATACAGTATCTATAAACTAGTTAACCCTTGTGAAGAATTTTCGATTTAAAAGGGATTGCATTTCCCTGATTGCCTCCTTATCTGGAAGAGATTAAAAAAGGAACAGTTCTCTTGGAAAGCAGTAAACATCTACCCACAATTCTAGCATAATATTAACCATGTGGAGCTTTGATTAAATTTATCCCCTGAAAGATCAGTTTCATTCTAGCTAGAGACGTTCCCTGGCTTCTCTGCAGCCACAACACATCCTTGAGGCGTTAGATGATGCACCATGTGACAAGGAGCAGCTCACAACAGATGGGCTGCACACAGTTTCCTCGTAGTTTGCTATCTATTTGTAATTTTCCTCCAGAAAAAGTATCGGCCATAATCGGCGAGCAAAAAGGAAGATTAATAATTATTTTAAAAACTCATAATCGGCCATGATTAATCGGCCAGGCTGATCAATTTTCCGAACTCTAGTTTGTTTATATACAGTATGTTATATTTTTTTTCTGTATGTTTTACAGTATTGCTTGTGCATTGCTAGTCAGGGGTGCTAGTAATTTTGGAGCCCACTGTGCTAAGTTATTGATAATCAGTTGCACGTGAAAACAAATGATTGCTTACGGCATGCCAACTAAGAGAAAGAGGAAGAAAGATTGGAGTCCCTCTTCCTCTGTCACAGACGGCTTCTTCAGATTAAATAAAACAGAGCAAATCAGTCAGGGGAGTGGCTAAATCATATGGCATTTGCCAAGTGACCCTGTACTGATTTTACAAAAAGAGGCAGAGGCTGGAATGCCAGGGATCCAAAGGCCTGCACAGATGGAAGTGTCCTTTACACTTGGCACAAATGAGTTGGAATGACTCTATCATTGTGGATTACCGATTCCGAACCTCTCTCCCTCATTCTCTCATTGAGAATATTGTCCTCAAACTCATTCATTTGATTTCATGTTTAAACTTTGTGAGGATGTGAATTCTACACTAAATTAAATTCTACATTAAATAATTGTCTTGCCTTATAATTTGAAGGATTCTACTATTTTTTTGTAATTTATTGTAAAAAATGGTAATCAGTATTTAAAAACACAAATGAATAGTCACTATAACTTGAGTGATAAATATTCTTTGTCATTTTCAGGATTTGATTGATTATTCATGTATATTGTAGACATGTTACAACCATCCCTGGCATGTGTAACAACCATCCCTGTACACTGGGATGGTTGTAACAGTGGAGTGACTGTATTTATATCAATTTTTCAACATGTAAAAATTTCAGAAAACCTCATATACATTCTTCATTAGTTGACACAATTACGTTTATACTATAGTTAATTGGCTATTCCAATGTAGATCGTATTGATTTATTTTACAAAAAGTGTTATACCTGTCCCTGTTCTTCCCTAATTTTGAACAAGAAAAAACTGCTATTGAACTAACATTTAAACTGCTATTTACTCGGTAGTTCGTCATAATGTAGGCTACAACAATTCAAAAATGTAACTGTAACATGAGGGTATTAATATAGCCTACTTACATAAAATGCCCCAGGAAACGTTGGATCTGCATTTAAGGTTTTTGGGTATAGCTAAAGCAAAGGAAGAACAGTTTGTTGCATAGTTTTTAAGTAGAGGAATTTTCTGTTTGTTTTAAAAGCGAAATATTCTACTGTAGCTGTGAAAGTTAATAATAGTTGCCGAGTTTTGCAGCGGTTCAAGTAAAGCCATTTCATGTATTTTTTTAAACAATTACCTATACTGAATGTGATTAGCTATTAAACTGTATTTTACTTCGATCATTAAAATTCCGCAAAACCCATTTTTAAGTTAGGCTATCCTGTACTGTAGTTTTAGTCCCGATACTTAAATGTAGCCTATTTGGATTCAACTCAGCGTAAATCGTATGGATATTGGTAAACTTTTTGTAATATTTCATCATTTGTGTTCACCTCTACAGATCTAAATTCAGTTTCTCGTTGCAGTGTTTGTACTTGTATTTTCCAGCATGTCAAATCTTAATGAGTGCAGCGTTCCCTTCCGTGAATTGTTTATTTCGGTCTACATTAGGCGTTGATACAACACTTGACACCTAACGTCTGATCTCCTTTGCAAACAACAGCGAGAAATGTACGTAACTGATTATAATTCAGAAAACGAGGCTACATTGGCCTTTTAATCTCACCTTTGGCCGCAATCCCACCTTTTTCACAGGATTCAACCCTGGCAGTGTGACAAATCTTAATTTTAGGGCGGTAGGCTATATAGCCTAGGCTGCTGTATATTTGAAAGTGAATGTGAAAACCATAAGACACAGGTGATACAATCGGCCGCACTATTGGTGAATTTATAATTATTTGTAAAATCTATTTCAAAAGGCAACAAAAAGGAAAGTAAATGTTGTATTCCCCGAGGCGAAAAAAGTAACATGGAATGAAAGAGGCCTGTTCTCTATGAAAACGGAAGTGCCAAGTCTTAAGATTGTGTGTTTATAGTTGGTTCATGACTTCAACACGGGACAGGATGACACTTTATATTAAGTGGCCCTACATTTACTATGTGACATCAGTCAATGACAAGTTTTGCTTATTAAAATGGTTTTAACACCTAGTTACATGTCATAACTAACATTGTGGTATGAGTAACTAACTCATTTGATAATTGGCAATTAAATGTGTAATTGGAAAATATTTGTAAATTTGTGGAACAGGCGAATGTAAAATAAATCGTACTGTATATCATCATTTCTAGAATTAAATAGCTACGTCAAACAGTCCATGCGTTCAATTAGCTAATGCCTATGCCTAGGTTTCATGTCGTAACTGAAATACAAAAGTAATGATGATAATAATAGTGTGATAATAATATTGAATGGCTAATTAAACATATTAATGATACAACATTGTTTCACTTATGCTCAAGTAGGGTAGCCTATATTAGCCTATTCGTCTTACAATTATTATCATTACCCTTCATATTCGTATTTTGCTATTTATTATGCCTACATTTTAATTAGCTATCATATTGATAATTATTATTACCTTGAAACACTGTCTGAAGCATTGACTATATTGTCCGAACATTTTTATATTAAATTGGATTTGGGGATTTACCTCCGTCTTCCTAAAACACATTGTATTTAAATATTAGGCGTACATCTAGTCATAGTTTACCGAAAGCTATGTCAGCAATAACAGCTCTATCCACTATTAAGCGACTAACTTTCCTTTTTTACATTACTTTTCCCATAATTCTGTATCATGATAGACGAAATTAGAATTAGCAGGTTCACAAAAATATACAGTATCATGATATAGCTACAGGATTGCTTTGAACCAAACAAAAGGATACTGTAGGCTACATCACAAGTAAATTCGAAATAACAAGACTAAAGAAAAATATGAATGATTATATGTCATTTGTTACTCCATATAATAAAAAATTGTTCCGGAAACATTCTGTCTGTTGGCCCTGTGTAATAATATGCTGTCTTCAAACTAAGCTCCAGGCAGATTCAATGAAAGGGTGCCTGTAAAGCTTGTATTTCAATCATCCATTTATCCAGAATGGGCCCCAAGTTGTCCTTGTGGGCACTTATGATGATTTTGTTTAGTAGGCTATGTTTGCATTGTCCCTTTTGATGTTACGTAAAAATAGCCTTGACTCTTGAAGAAATGTTTTACAATCGAAAGGAGCCGAGCCTCCTTTAAAATAGTATCCTATGAGCCTTATTAAACAGTGTTTTCGTTTGTAATCAATACTTGTATTAAAACATTAGCTGTGTTGCTATCTTAAACGTAAACATTTCCAATCCTAAATTACATGATTTTGTAGGAAGTTATATCATAGACATTTCTATCCATATTATATAATGTTCGACGTATTTATGGTATCGTTCAATCTCGTAAGTTGCTAAGCAACCGTTGTACACAAAGACAAGGCTGTGTTGACAGTTTACTTGCTAGCTAGCTAGCTCATTGGTCTTCAGTGTAGCCAGAGCGTGTAGCTAAAACTTTTGTCGCTGCAAACTTAGCTATCTACTACAGAAGGTTATATCAATGTCTCATAAAGACTTTATGAGCTGTAACAGTCATGTCTCAAAAGAAGACAAGGAGTTTCATGCTTTAAAAAATAAAGCAGCTGAATATTATAGGACGAACGGCCTCCCCCAAAAGATAGAGTGCATCCTGAATGACATGTTCTTCGATCAGCCAGATGATATCTACGGTTACCTGGTATGTTTGCTAATGATTAGTCCGAAATGTTAATCAGTATCTTAAATTAGTATCAATCTAAACTCCATAAAAGTAGCATTGCGATACCATTTAAGATATTACAGATAACATTTTAGTTAGTACAGTACGTAGTCAGAAAAATGCTAACGCTAGTTGGCCAGACCAGGGCTGAATCTCAAGTTGGTGTACTAAGCTACTACAATGTATGTGCTGAGCTGGTGAGGGTAAAGTAGGGGAGACCAGGGACAGTTGTAACACTTTATGTGATTTTCCCAATAAATCAATAACTTTACACTGGAATAGCCAATTTGCAATATTATAAATGTCAAGTTGTCAACAATTGAAATAATGTATTTATGTTTTTTTTAAATATGTACTGGTTGCAAAATTGATTTAAATACAGTCACTCTACTGTTACAACCATCTCAGTGTACAGGGACAGTTGTAACACAAGCCAGGGATTGTTGTAGGCAATGTAGGCAAAAATTACAAAGAAAATGTATCATTGTGACTATTAATTTCTGATTTTAAATAATTATGACCTTTTTTCATGCTACATGACAAAAACATAGAGGAAGCCTTAAAATTATAATGCAAGACAATTATTTAATGTGTAGAATACGCATTCTCAAAAAAGTTTAAACATGAAATCAAAATAGATTAGTTTGAGGACAACATTCCCAGCGAGAGAGAAATCAGTAGTCCACATTAATAAAATCATTCTGAGTAATTTGTGCCAAGCTTAAAGGGCACGTCCGTCTGTGCACTTCCATTCCTGTTACTCTAGCCTCTGCCTCTTCTTGTGAAATCAGTATAGGGTCACATGGCAAATGCCATAACATTTGGCCACTCCCCTGCCTGATTTTCTTTGTTTTATTTAATCTAAAACAGCAAAGGAAGAGGACTCCCCTGTCTTACTTACACTAACTGATATTTGGCTTGCTATAAGTGGGACAGTGGTGTAACGGCTCTGAACGTACCCTTGCTAACAGCTCGCACGTCAGTTCGCTCTGCCCCATACCAGGCTCGAACCCGCGGCCATCTGCCCCGCAACACTCGACACAGCCCTGCTTGCAACGTTCCAACCGAGTGAGCTATAAAAAAGGTACCAATTGTATAGCTCCTCTGCAACATTTCAAGCTTGCTTTGGAGTGAAATTACAGTATGTTCTTAACTCCTTTAAATAAGCAGTTGTGTTTCCACTGACTGTTAGCATGCAATTGATTATCATTAACCTAGCAAGTAATCTATTCTATGTAGGTTTTTAAAACATTTATAAAAGTTCAGGGATGGTTGTAACAAGGCGTTACATTTGTCCCAGTTTTAACAGCTATGTTTTCAGCTCATGTGAACTAGCCTGACTGCCAACCTGACATGTTAGTCATTTCTATTTTTTATTACAAAACAGTGATGTTAATAATACTTGTTTGGATCCCTAGACATTTGATCTCAGGACAGTGGCCCTCATTCATGAAACCTCAAAAAAGAAAGGTTGATTCATGAAACTGTCAAAACTGGCCGGAATGAGTGTAGATTTCATCGCAGGTTGATAAATCTGAGAAAGTCGTTTGTTTGTTTTTTTTATTTTTGATTTACATATTGGTTGCTACCAATGTGTCTCTTTTTATATGTACTGTTTTTTTATATGTTCAGTCTAATTTGTTGTAATTTTTCTCCTTTACTGTCTGTATTGTCCTATGTGAGCCAAATCACAAAAATGAATTTTTAGGTGATTTGTGTCACTTTGGCAAAATAAAGACTTGACTTGCCACCTGTCCTTATTTACATATAACACACCCATAATTTATGGCGGTGTGGCTAACATCAACCAATAAATTGACAGCTTTCAGCGTAAATTACAAACTGAAGTAATCAAAAAAAATAAATCTTGAACTGAAACTAACAAGAGCAAAAAAAATGTTAAATTGAATTGTACTGTAAGTTTTTGTCAGGTCGCAGACAACAAAATGGTTTTATTGAATAACCTTTTTATATATTCATTTTTAGGTGAACCAAATTCCAACTTCACCCATCAAGCTATTACAGAACGCCCCAAAATAGAATGCACATTGCGAGGAGAGACACATACACTACTTGTCCACCTTTCTCCTGATCCTCGTACTGTAGGTCCGGCACGGTTTTAATAAATGAAATCCTGAAAAAACAAGAACAGATGTGTCAGAATCACAGGGTGAGCATCCGGTTTGGCAAATTGACGCAAACGAGGAAGTGCATTAAACCTGCATTCTATCAGAATTTCACTTGGGGGGGCGATACGTCTGGTTGCGAAAGAACTCGGTTTCTGTAATAGTCTATGAGAATGAGAGACATGTCTCACTTGATTATTACCTCAGTAAACATTTTCCTAATGAGTATATGGTCTCAATCGCTAGATTTAAGCCTTCTGCAATTTATCATGATGTTCATTTTCTGAATTATGGTCTTGTTGATTTTAAAATCGGCGATAAAGCAAAGGGGCATTTAAGGCGTGGCTATGGCGTTCGGTTGTATGACAAGACACTCAAAGGAGTTGGCAAGCCAGTTTTTCAGGTAAGTAACGTTACATTTTGTTTTAATACTGTTTTTCGTTAGCTTTCCAATTAATATCAGTTAGCTAGCTAGATTACTCCTTCCTCTCGTCTAAAATCATCACATGCGCAACCAAGATGTCTGCGCCCGTAACAGTAAATTCGATGACCCAAATCAGATCTTCACAAACCAATGGGTGACGTCACACATGGCTCTATCCAGTAATTATACAATCTATGGTCAGAACACCTGAAAAGTAACACATCTTTGAATGAATTAAATGAAACTCTGAAGGAAACAAGCCAAACCTAGAAGGAACCAGTAAATAAATGAATTAAACAAGAAAAAATACATAAAATATTTGATTTACCTGTGCAATGATTTCTGCCATTGAAATTATATTGACCATTTATGCTCTCCAAGTATGTGGATATTATAGGCATGACTGACTTAGGAAAACCAAGGCAAAGCAGGTTCACTGGTCTAGTACATTAGGCATTAAATATACAAAGGCTTTTCAAACTTTACAAATGCATGAACTACAGGAATGATAGACAACCACAGCATGAAGTGAAAGGAATAATAATAGGCCTACTAATTATGATGGTGATGGTACATTATGGTAGGTCTATATGTTTCTATTTGCTATATTCCTTGTCAACATAATTTATATGAACAATTATTAATACTATAGCTGTGGTTGTTGTTACAGAGCCTGTTTTATTGATTGTTTTTCATGTTAATGATGGTCTTACGGCAAATCAATCATTAGACCTAAACAATCTTATTTTTCTGCATTGGTTTACATGGTCTCCAACCAGACATGGGTTTGATTGTAAGAATACGACAAAGATAATATGGATGAATACTGTCTGTAAAATGATCGTACCATCATTTTAAGTTCACATTTTATCATACGCATGTTTCATGAATGAGGGCCAGTATCCCAAAGATACATCTGATACAACAGTTACATTTTTACAAAAAAAAACTTTTGCTAGTAAGTCTCTCTGGAAGTTTCAAATGTGTCACCTTTTTTTAAGCAAGAAGACAATCTGAGCATGTGCAGAGTGAGTGTAGGCACTTTAGCTTGTTTCTGATTGGAGGAATTCAAGGCGTTAGAACCGTCCCATGTTACAACTGTCCTTGGTCTGGATAGTAGGGTGAAGTCAGCAAAAATGGGCCACTTTTTGGTAAAGGGCTTATAATACCATCAAATAAGCTATGCATGAGATCTAATGTAATTTTTCTGCCCTGCCTGCCTCGAAAACTTAGACCAATCAAAACTTTTTACAGGTCCACAAGTGTTGAAGCAACAATGCAAGATCAGTTATTGTGATTTGCTGTAAAGATATTAAGAGATGTGATGGTACAACTTTATTTGTCCCATTTTACCTGATGGCCCAATTTAGCTGACTTCACACTATGAGTTGAGATGCAGCGTTAAAAACCAGCTACAGGTATTTAGGTTTACACTACTTTCCTACAATACCTGAATGCATTGGTGTAGGCAGGATTTCTGGGCCCGAATGAAAGAGAACCTTCATGGGCCCCACCCATAAGATAAATCATACTTTATTTAAATCTCTTTCAGGGCTTTCTGAATCCTCATCAGTCCCCCCCCTTCCTTTACTACACCCCTGCTTGTATGCATTGTGTACGGATATGTTTGTGTGATAGATTTTTCTTTCTTTTGAACTAAATTATATTTTTGTAATTTTCTAGGCAAATTACTTTTCAAAATTATCAACTCCACCTGTAATAAGCAGACTATTGGGGAGGGAAATTTATGATGGAAAGGGTGAACTATCACTCCAGGCAGAGATCCTTTGCATCATCCGAAATGAAGAAAAGGTAAGGATTCCTTCATTTGGTACTCAGTACCCACACAAGATGGATTGATTTCAAACAAAATCATTTGGCACTAGTACAAATTAGATTTCTTAAATCTTGTTCATTCTCTTAAATATTAATTAGTGTTTTCCCAGTAGGTTTTATTTAAAATGTGAGAAATATAAACAGTATATTAGTGAGACAACATACAGACATAACTCCTCCCAAAATCTGCCCTTATATGGGCCTGACCTGTGGCTAGTAAAGAGAGCTTATTTGCCAAAGACCGTTATGGTAAGTTCCCACCAGCCTAGACTGCCGTGCATCTGTCCACATCATATAGGCACCATCATACTTATGTACACAGGTAAGTACACCCAATGAGGCTCATGAAGATGTCAGCGCTTGTCAGAATAGGTTTGTGTATGTCTGCTTGTGAATTTGTGGGTGGATCTGATGCAAACATTGATAGTGCACAGATGCCTTGTGAACACTTGACTCATGGCTGATTCTCCCTTTAGAAAAAACAACAACAGTCTTTTAGGGATATTGTTAATAACAAAACGCATACCCCTTTGAAATGTTTTTTGTTTGTTTGTGTGCTATTTGCTGGCTAGGATTCATTAGGACAGACTGGTAGAATAGCTGGCATAGTTAGATGCTGTCTAGTACTGTCAGGTGTAGCCATAAATGAAGCGATATAGAGGAGACAGATGCGAAGGTATCTTCAAGCGCAATGTATATTTATTGTAACAGGACTTCAAAACAAACACTGCCACGAGGGGCTAAACCAAATGTAATTCAAAAAGATAAGCAAGGCACACTCCACAGGAAATACGTAACGGGAACATTGATCGACAGGGGAAACACTAAAACCCACAACCTATATACTAAACAAAATGAGGACTCAACAAGAAACATCTGGGAACCTAATTAACAATGACGTAACCTGAACCACCCAAATAAGAGAAACATAACACATGCAATGTTGAAACCAAACACAAGGGGGAACCAAAACATCCCACATGAGGAAGCAAACAAGAGACAGGACACACACAGGAGAGCAACTTAAACACAAAAGGGTCCTTTTACGGCCCAGGCTGGGCCGGACGTTACAGAGCCCCCCCTAAGCCCACAACACCGGGGTGGGCAATACAAAGGGCCCGGGGCCATGAGGTACAGAGGGCCCAGGGTCAGGAGGGTCAGTGGGCCCGGGGTCAGGAGGGACAGAGGGCCCGGGGCCAGGAGAAACAGAGGGCCCGGGGCCAGGAGGGACAGAGGACAGGGAAAGGGCCAGTCTGGCGGCCAGGGGAAAGTCAGTACAGGCGGCCCTAAGCCAGGCCGTTCAACGGGCAGGAGGTCCGGGAACCCTGGCGGCAGGGTGTCCGGGAGCCCTGTCACAGGCCGGGTGTCCGGGAGCCCTGTCACGGGCAGGGTGTCCGGGAGCCCCGGTGGTTGAGCAGGGGGTTCGGACGGTGGCATCAGCGACGGGGGTCCGGATGGTGGCTGCAGTGACGGGGGTCCGGACGGTGGCTGCAGCGACGTGGGTCCGGATGGTGGCGTCAGTTACGTCTGAGCAGGGGATCCGAACATCAGCAACGGCTGAGCAGGGGGTCCGGACTACAGCGGCGGCTTAGCAGGGGGTCCGGACGATAGCGGCGGCTGAGGCAGTGGAGAGCAGGCTGCTGCCGGAGACTGAGAGCAGGCTGCTGCCGGAGGCTGAGAGCAGGCTGCTGCCGGAGGCTGAGAGCAGGCTGCTGCCGGAGGCTGAGAGCAGGCTGCTGCCGGAGACTGTGGCGGTGGGCAGGCTGCTGCCGGAGACCGAGGCGTTGGGCAGGCTGATGCCGAAGACCGTGGCGGTGGGCATGCTGCTGCCGGAGACTGTGGCGGTGGGCAGGCTGCTGCCGGAGACTGTGGCGGTGAAGGTGGCGAGGCGGCCATCTTGTCGAGAAGCCCGAACATTTTCTCCAGCAGGCGGGTGAACCCCTTGTGGTCCTCCAAAAGAGGGTGGTCCGCCTACCACAGGGCCAATGCGAAGGTGAGGGCCCCACCCTCCAACCGGGAAATAGTGAGGGTTACAAGGTCCCTCGCCGATAGCAGACTAACCTCCTGCCTCCTCCCTAGACCCCTAACCCACCTTATCCTGGGAATAGGGTCCCTAACGTGGGACAGGAGGGAAGCCCTAGGGGGCATGGTAGGAGCCCTACGGAAGCTAGCCTGTAGGCTAGGGGTGTTGCTAGCCAGGGCGCTAGGGGTGGAACTAGCCTGGGAGCTAAGGGTGCTAGCGTGCATGCTGGGGGAGCTAGCCTTGATGCTGGGGGAGCTAGCCATGATGATGGGGGAGCTAGCCGTGATGCTGAGGGAACTAGCCGTGATGCTAGGGGAGCTAGCCTCGATGCTGGGGGAGCTAGCCTCAATGCTGGGGGAACTAGCCTCGATGCTGGGGGAACTAGCCTCGATGCTGGGGGAACTAGCCTCGATGCTGGGGGAACTAGCCTCGATGCTGGGGTAGCTAGCCTCGATGCTGGGGGAGCTAGCCTCGATGCTTGGGGAGCTAGCCTCGATGCTGGCGGAGCTAGCCTTGATGGTGGGGGAGCTACCAGTGCTAGCCTGGGAGCTAGCGGGGCTAATACAGCTAGCCTGGAAGCTAGCAGAATTACTAACAGAGCTGGTGAAACCAGCCTAACAGCTAGGTGAGCTAGGCAGAGAACCAGGTGAAGTAGGAAGGCTGGAAGGACAGGCAATATGGCTAGAGGTGCTGCTACTCAGACGGGGATCCCTCACCGGGGAGCTAATACAGCTAGCCTGTGAAGCAGGGAACCTAACCTGGGAGTTAGGAGTGCTCAGAGGGCTCGAATGACTGGCAGTGAATGGGGAACCCCAACGCTAAGATGGGGGGCTCTATACAGTGGGCTGCCACCCTGTACCTTTGGGTTTGGCAGATCCCAGTCCTCCTCCACAGCCGCCCAAGAAAGAACCTCCTCGATCTCCTCCTCCATGTCGAAAAGCTCCTTGTCTGAGCTATCCACGTCCCACATTGAGGTAACGCGGGGCCGCTCTACAGGCGGTGCTCCTCCGACCATTAGTCCCCTGAGAGAGAGAGGCACTCTCTGATAGGCCCTGGTCTCTCGTTGTGGGTAGGGTGGAGCATACCCCTCCGTAACATCGGAGGCGTTTCTCCAAAGGAATTCCTCAGGCGCTGGTATTCCTGCTCCTCTGTTTCCTCAGAACGTCTTCGCTGTCTCCTTTTTAGTAAGTTGATCAATTTGTCACGTGTAGCCATAAATGAAGCGATATAGAGGAGACAGATGCGAAGGTATCTTCAAGTGCAATGTATATTTATTGTAACAGGACTTCAAAACAAACACTGCCACGAGGGGCTAAACCAAATGTAATTCAAAAAGATAAGCAAGGCACACTCCACAGGAAACACGTAACGGGAACATTGATCGACAGGGGAAACAGTAAAACCCACAACCTATATACTAAACAAAATGAGGACTCAACAAGAAACATCTGGGAACCTAATTAACAATGACATAACCTGAACCACCCAAATAACAGAAACATAACACATGCAATGTTGAAACCAAACACAAGGGGGAACCAAAACATCACACGAGGAAGCAAACAAGAGACAGGACACACACAGGAGAGCAACTTAAACACAAACGGGTCCTTTCACGGCCCAACCTGGGCCGGACGTTACATGTACATTTGCCATAAAAAATATAATATATGTATTTTTAATGTTTCTCATTTTGTGCTGGATGTATAATATGGTGTTTATGTGACTATTATTTAGAATTACTATCATGCCTGTAATCCTTGAAATTCCCAATTTGAAAATGAATCCCTGGCATATATCACCACCCAACCCCCTTTTGTCAGAAGCGAAATATTACATGTAGTTTAAATGGTCTTATTTAACTGTTATTTATACAAAGAAATCTGACTGAGACCAATGGTCTATTTATGGATAACACACTTCGTGCGCCGTAGAGGATGGTCGCATGGACGATGGCTCTGCTCACTCTATGCAGGTTTTGGCTTATTACTGTTTTTTTAGTTTTTATTTCTGCACGTCCTGCACTGTCGCTCATACAGTATGATCGACTAGCACTTTTGGATATACGTAATTCACTGGATACAGACTTTTTTTTCCACTTACCGGAGTAATTGCTGCAACTGGAATATCCTGCCGTCGTCGAGTTGTTTACTCACACGCAGGCGACGCAGGAAGAAGAAACGGGGAAAGCGAGCGGGGGCTCTATGTAGATCACGAACGAGATACAGCAATCCACCGTTACCGAGCATTTTACTTGCAAATGTTCAATCCCTTGACAATAAAATGGACAAACTTCATGCTCGGATTATCTTCCAGCGAGACATTGCCAACTGCTGCGTGCTAGCTTTTACTGAAACGTGGCTGGATTCCACCATCCCAGACACCGCTATTACGCCAGCTGGGTTCT
>JACXGM010002987.1:13352-37823 GCA_016801145.1 Umbra pygmaea | reverse complement strand
GGTTATACACCATTTCGCTGGCATAAATGCATACATGAAAACAAAGCCCCATTGACTGAAACAGTGTTTGCTTCATAACCTCAGAGCCTAGAAGCAAAACGTGATATTAGTTCATACATTTTTTCCATAGGTTATTTTACATTTACTGCAAAGTCTGTCTGTGTTTCTTACCGCGCCTTAGCATTTAGATAAGTGTCATGTTGGGACGAGGTGACGTTTGTCAACATATTTGTAATAATTAGCTCTGCAAATCTTTTTTGGGGAAAAATATTTGCACATATATTGAGAAATCCCTTTGACTTAAAGATATTTACAAATTTGTCAAAATGCTGAATGGGTTTTAGCCTACAGGAAACACATAACTAGGTTGAAGTCAATACAGGAATCCTCTAAAGCAGAAATGTATGTGGGAATAGCATGAAGAATCAATGTACCCACGTGTTGCTGCAAGTTTTTATGGGATTATGACACATACCATCTTTCTCAATAACCAAGACTCGTCGCCATGTTTTACAATAGAAATTACATACTTTGTTGTTGAAAAACAGATCCAAAAGTATTTTTTTCTAACCATTCAAATTTGTGCTAATTATTCACTCACAATATGGAGCATTATTAAACCAGGTACATGGAAGTAATATTCTTTAGCATCTGACTCTCAATTGTGATTTCTTTTTCCAAATGTCACTCCCTCCCCACCACCCAAATCTATCATGTCCACATCCTCATTAAGCCTTGTCTCCTTGGCAACCCCCTCAGGTGTAGGATTGTATAATACCAATGAAATACTTCTTCCAAGCACACTATTTCATATGTCAAATTCAATTATTGTTATACTTATCACCCAACCTACAGGTCTTTAAAATATACTAAGTATTACATTTAATACCACTGCTTTACGTCCTTCTTAACCCATTATGTGTAACATTTGTATATACCGGTACTCATTAAACTCTTATCACACTGCTTTTATTCTGTAAATATATGGGAGGAATTACACATTTCCCAACTATACAACAGTGATGAAATTCACAGGTGGCCAACCTGCACACAAGGAGCCACGCAAGAACAACTTCACAAGGTAATTGTGTCCGACTACCTACCCATCTATCTGGGGCAGAACTGCACCACTTTGCACCGCCCCTAGCAAACCCCACCGGGCATAGTCAGAAAAGCAGCGACCATGATTAGAGGCACTGCGAGGCAGTGACATAAAACCAGTGTGCGATGCGGAAGGCCCAGTGATTCTCGAAGACATTGACAAGTGTGAATGTTTAATACTAACTCAGGTTGATTTTGAATGTCCGGCTGCAGTAGTCTAAACTTGTTTCAGCCAGTGTTTTCTTTGTGACGTACCTTGGTCGATGATGTATTCGATGGCCTCTAGGCCTAGCGTGTCATACAGAGGAACGCACACAAGCGAGTAGGTGTAACAGGCCAATTCTGAGATGGTCCACTGTGGAGGAAAGCATGGATCAGCACACAAGTAAGGTAGTGTGTTTGCAGCAATAACACACTAAAAAGTCACCATCAGCACTGTCACCTTCCTCAAGCTATCGGGTGAGTTTAGATACAAATTAAGTGCCTTTCAAATAGACGTAATGTCATAGAAACCACTGATGCCTCTCCATTGAGAACAAAATATAATGGACACAAGTGAAAGCAGAATATTGTGCAAAAAAGAGAGCAGGAGAACGAGTTGTTGCTGCTCATGCTTACTTCTGGCCTGTTCTGAGCAAAAATACCAATATGCTTGTCTCCAGTGTGGGAGTGGCCTCTGTGAAGAAGAGCCGAGCCGATGCACTCGGCTTTGTCTGCAACCTTTAGAAAGCAAAATATAGGTTATTCAGCTTCCCCAATTTAACATTACATATAGAATGTTTTAGATTGACGGAATGCTTTTATATTGATCACTTGGTGGCTATTCAGTTCTTATTGATAATATTTATGGTACATTTTTTACTAATTCACTTATACATAAAATATGAATAAATAAATAGAGTGAATCCCGAAAGCATTCACAGCGCTTAACTTTTTCTACATTGTTGTTACACACTTATTCCAAATTGATTAAATTCATTATTTCCCTCAGAATTCTACAAACAATACCCCATAATGACAATGTGAAAGAAGTGTGTTTGAAATCTTCGCAAATTTATTAAAAATAAAAAACAAAAAAGCACATACTGTAAGTATTCACAGCCTTTGCCATGACACTCAAAATTGAGCTCAGGTGCATCCCGTTTCCACTGGAACCTGACTGGAGTCCATCTGTGGTAAATTCAGTTGAATGGACATGATTTGGAAAGGCACACACCTGTCTATATAAGGTCCCATAGTTAACAGTGTATGTCTGAGCACAAACCAAGCCATGAAGTGAAAGGAATTGTCTGTAGACAGGATTGTATCTATGGACTTATATTCCTATCTTCATTCAAGAGTGCATTATTTTGATTATTTCAGATTTTATGTTGAGATTTTGTAATAATTTCCCATAAAAACTTTGGATTTGCTCTGCTTGTGCTCAAACCTTCAGCCTTTCTCCACTCACTCAGGCTGCTTCTTCGCAGTTGCAAATCTTCTCCTCACTGATTTTTTCTGCACTCTCGGATTGTTAGTGTTACAATGCTATCAAAATTCCCCAACCTATAGAATGCCAGCTGTAATGTTGACCAATAAAATGATCCCTGCCCCGTTGAGGGTGCGTTCGTTTTACTTTAGAACATCCCTTGCAGGCAGGTACAGTATCTCCACGGCTCCTTCACACCCGCCTTCCAGATGTTTTGTTTTTTATTTGTACTTCCTTTGAGGTTGAGTGAAATTATTACAAAATCTGAACATAATATCTGTGAGAAATGCTCTCAAATTGAAATAATGCGCTCTTGAATAAAGATAAGAATAACTCCATATGTATTGAGGCACAGATATGGGGAAGGTTACAGAAAAATATCTGCAGCATTCAAGGTCGCAATGAGCAAAGTGGCCTCCATCATCTGTAAATGGAAGAAGTTTGGAACCAACAGGACTCTTTCTTGAGCTGGCTGCCTGGCCAAACTGAGCGATTGGAGAAGGGCCTTAATCAGGTAGGTGATCAAGAACCTGATGGTTACTGACAGAGCTCCAGCATTTCTCTGTGGAGAGAGGATAAACATCCAGAAGAACAGCCATCTTTGCAGCACTCCACCTGTATGGTAGAGTGGCCAGACCATCCCTAAATTGAAGCATGGTGGTGTCAGCATCATGCTGTGGGAATGTTTTTCAGCAGTGAAAATTAAGATGAATGCAGCAATGTACAGAGACATCCTAGCAGAATACCTGCTCCAGAGCGCTCTTACTCAGACTGGAGTGTAGGTTAATCTTCCAACAGAACAATGACCTAAGCACACAGCCAAGATAATAAAGGAGTGGCTCAGCCAGAGCCCAGACTTGAACAAGATTGAACATCTCTGGAGAGACCTGAAAATGGCTGTGCACCAGAGCTTGAGAAGTCCTGTAAAGAAAAATGGGAGAAACTTCCCAAAAGTAGGTGTGCCTAGCTTGTAGCATCATACTCAAAAAGACTTGAGGCTGTAACTGCTGCCAAAGGTACTTCAACAAAGTATTGAGCAGATGCTGTGAATATTTCTAATACATATTTTTAATAAGATTTCAAAACACACTTCTTTCACATTGTCATTATGGTTTATTGCTTGTAGAATTTTGAGGGAAATAATGAATTTCATCCATTTTAGAATAAGAGTGTAACATAACAAAATGTGGAAATAGTTAAGCACTGTGAATACTTTCTGGGTGCACTGTAGTCTAAACTTAATGGCTTAAGGAAAAAGAAACTGGAACAACTTTTAACCAACTAAATAACTAAGTATTATCAGTATAGCTCACTTCTTGGTATGACAGCCACTCGTAAGGTTGGTTGGGTTTTCTGGATCCTAAACATGGTCCATCATCTGAAAAGGAATAGAAAAGAAAACAATTGCTACATAGTAAATCCCAATAGAATACCATTGATTTAATATTTTTATCATAAGATTATTTATTTATAGAATATTTTCCCTTCTAAATGTATGGCAAACCAAAACCACTGATTACAGAAATGAGCAAACCATACACTCTGTACAAGGACTACTTTGAATAACATCCACTTAAAATATCACAAAATTAAAATACTTTTTACAAAACAGTGCAGATGTAAACTTTGGAACAGTAACAGAATGACAAGGTCTCAATCTATGATGTAACAATGTATTATGAAAATATTCAATAGAAAGCATAAAGACAAACAGTTACAAATAATTTGCCCAACAAAAAATAAAATATTCTAAAGTTCACCACACACTCTCCCGCCTGTAAAATGAAAATGTCTGACTGCTCCTAAGGTTTTGGTGGTTGTGCAGACTGCTTTTAAACTCTTGACTAAAAAGCAGTTAGGAGATAGACAACAGAAGGCAGAAAGGATTAATTGTCGTCATTCTGTTGCCATTTTTTATTGTCCAATGGAGCCTTCTGGTCATAACTAGGGTTGGGTACCGAAACCCGGTTCCACTATGGAACCTATGCAACCGGTAGAAATCGGACCGTATGATAATTCAAATTTCGGTTCCTCATTTCGGTTACAATTAATGAGTCGACTAAAATATTTACCCTCTGACGCTCCGAAAAGGACGTAAAAATATCACACTTTCTCTGTACTATACTGTTAACTAGCTACCATAAATGTAGGCTACTAGTAATGCCATTCTTTCCCAAATTCTATCCCAGAGTTTGCAAGCTCAAATCCAGATGTAAACTTTGTGTGTGTTTTGTTCTCCATTTCAGTGTGATGCAAACGTTTTGCACATTATATATACTTTTGTAATCCTAACCGTAACCTCAGTAAGCACATGGCTAACCTTAACTGTGAACATTAGAATATAATTTTAAATGCTATTGAGTGTGGAATGTTCTCGCATGAACCGGTGAAATGAAACGTGCGGGTGCAACGTAATAAGTGGATGAATATAGCCTAATAGCAAAACGGGCAGCTGCAATGTTTAACACCCTAAATATGTTTGCATACAACGTAAATCATGTTTTCAAAATAGTTTGGGAGCATTTCCGAGATACACGGTAGTGCAAACAAATAAGTCAGGAGAGGTGTCGTATCTTGCCAGAGAACGCAAATAGGGTCATTTTTCTGCAAAAGAATTGTTAAAGTTTGAATCTGGTTTAGTTAGCATACCAACATAACATATATTTTGTTGTTACTTGTAAATAGTGTGACTGTTATTTATTGTTAAATTATTGTACTTCTGTGTTAGGTTGAATTATTATATATTTAAGTACTTTAAAACGTTAATATATTGTTACATTTAAATAATATTCAAAATTATAAAAAGAGCCTTTCTTTAAATGTCATTTTTCAGTTTTTCAAGAATCCGTTTAGGAATCGTTTAGGAATCGGAATCGTTTCAGGATTACCAGTTCGGCATCAGAAAAATCCCAACGGTACCCAACCCTAGTCATACCTGAATGCCACTGACACTTCAATAAAGTCAATTAAAATGATCCATCTCTGCTTGAGTTTGCAACGGAACAAACAGAATAGTTGCCAACAACATTTGACATAAAATCCTGCAAATCTATCTTAAAGGGTATTGCATACAGTACACCCCAAATACAGGCAATTCTGAACTGCAAGTTCACCTTTTTAAAGCAAGCCTGCCCTTTTCTTTAATCACATTTCCACATGTACTGTAAGATTGTTGTAAAAATTGGTGAAGTGTTCCTAATGTTTTGCGATTGCTTTGCCGGTAACGCAGGTCAAACAATCATGAAATAATAATATTAACAATATTTACAGCTAAATGTGCTCCCCAATGTCAGAAACAAGGTATTGGTCAAAGATCATGGGTCCTCCAGCAAAAGCACAAAAGAACGAATGAATTCGGAAAAAGGATGACTATTGGAAACTGGCCAACAGTGAGTCCAGATATCAATTCTCAAACCAATTTAACATTTTTGAAAGGAACATAAAGTCTAAAAAAATTTAAATGAGTATGGTACTAGAAAATACCAGCAGACAGGTGCAAGACGACAAATATTAGGGAAGGGTACCTGTCCAGGTAATATTTGTGTTTCTTCTGTGAAATCACTACATGTAAGAGGAAAAGTAATCTTTGGTTGAATACCTTTGGACATCCAATTCAACTATTCTGATAACTGGAATTGTAATTTGTACTATATCTTAATATATTATACATGACATACAAAATATTCAAGTGTGTCAATAATGTTGATCTGAACTGTATATATACAGTGGGGAGAAAAAGAATTTGATACACTGTCGATTTTGCAGGTTTTCCTACATACAAAGCATGTAGAGGTCTGAAATGTTCATCATAGGTACACTTAACTGTGAGAGACGGAATCTAAAACAAAATGTGGATTCAGCACCATGGCCAGCTCCGCATCCTACGGAATTGTTTGTGATTCCTTATGCTGCGTTCAGACCAAACTCGAATTAAGCGTGAAATTCGCTTCTATCGCGGCTAGTTGGACGCTTGGACAATTTGAATACACTCGCGTGTCCAAAGCGAATAGGACGCGCGAATAAAGCGAGTGTTTGAAGCGAAATAGACACTCGTTCGTTCAAGGCTGAATTGAGGTGTTGGGAGGGGAGAGTGCGCACCTGCTCAGGGGCGGCACCAGGCATTTTCTCCCAATGAGACATAAACAAATCACCATACTCTTTTCAAACTATTTTTAAGAGACAGCACATTTAATGTGTTAATATTGCTCTAACACATTTTGTGTCAAATGTTTAACATTGAAAACAGTCCAAAGTAAAAGTACAAGGCTGGGTTCATCCGTTTCGGGAATGTTTTAATTAAAACATGTAAAAGACATCATAAATAACCATTGACCATAAGGAATACATTTTTTCTGTTTGTTTTTAATTAATTCATGACTGTTTAGGTGTGAACTCCCTTTACCCGGTCATTTTGGTGTTAATTGGTAGTGCTGGGGAGAGGGGAGGGCACATCCAGGTTGTCAATGCAGACTTTTAAATTCATAACAGCATGGCTCTATCAATTATATATTCTTAATCTGACAGCCTCCGCTAATTGAGAACATATTCATAGAGCAACTTGTGAAGTTGGAAAAAGAAGTCTGCATTATTATTTCGACAATTTGAATGCCACCTCGCAGTCCAGACTGAGATCATATAGAAAGCTGGCATTCTCCTTGTTGGCAGAGAAATTTTTGGAAACCATGGAACTGGCTTTTGTTATACAAAATATTATGGACAAAAAGCAATTAATCTTCCCTATTTAAGAGTTTATAATGTGAAAGACCATTTGTTGACAAGCAAATACTCACTCCACAAACGTATCTCTCGCATAGCGGGACTCTTCCATACACATGCACGCTACCCCTACCCTGCTCTCCCGAGCGAGCTGCCTGATGAGCGAGATAGTAAAATAATTTGACCTACTTCAAGTGATTTAGGTATAACATAGATACATTATAGATAGATTTGAAATTTTTCCCCTTCGCATGTGAAATTTGGAAAGCTCAGCATTCCTGTCTGATCTTTGACTGACTCCTACTTGCGATCATCCATATTCTACATGACAAATGTGCCATTTCTTTGTTCAGGTTATTACTGTGAAATAATATGTAATTTTTGTTGGTTTTATGATAAATGGAGCCAGCCTCCAAAAGTAATTAACCTGTTCTGTGATTTTTTAACAACACTGTACAGAAACTATGTTCTTATACACTAAAGTTGGTTGTCTTTACATTAGAATAATAACATTTCATATAATCTAGATTTAGATATGGAATGAATAGCATTCAATACAAAATGAATGTCTCATATATTGAAATCAAGTTGTCATAAAATATTTGCTTTGTTGTGCATTACAACCACACCAGTCATATTATTCATATTACAAAATAATTTGAGGCCAAACAATAAATGAAAAAGGTACAACATGAAAAATGTACAATATGTACAAACTATTTACTGCTCACTGCCAATAACAGCCGTTCCTCCACGTTGAATGAATGTTGAATAAATCATGGAGTTCAAATTATATCACATGTGTCAGCAACAAGCAATGTCAATTCATCATGTGACAGCAGCAAGCAGGCTCCTGATTGGTTAACGTGGTGCGAACAGACACAAAAGTTCAGATTTTTCAACTCGGCGCCAGACGCCAATTGGCTTCAAACGCGTGAATGCACAATGCGCACCAATTGAAATCACTTGCGCGTAACGTGTGTAAATTCACGGCGAGAACCTCTATTTGCCTCATTCATGCAAACTGGGGGCGCGAACGAGGCGGAATCGAGTCCATCGCGCCGCGCTAAATGTGTCCATCGCGCCGCAGGACCTCCAGACGCGCGTAAACGCCTATTTACATTGACTTAACATGGAAATCACTCGCTCCAGACACTCCAGGCGCCTTCGGTCTGAACGTACCATTGGAATGCGGAGATGGTCGTGATGCTGAATTCACATGTTGAAATATGTTGTAATTTCTGGGACAGGACCAATGTCTTACAATCTTAAAAACAATCTTAAAAACCCCAATGTTTGTCTTTGAAGTGTGAAGATTACAGCAGGTGATCCATTTTGAATGAACATGTATACAAGTGTGTACGTGTGTACGTATGTACATATACATATACATATACATATATACACTTTATCTTATTTGTGATATACCAAGTTGCCTGAATATATGTGAAACCCTTGTGCAATTATAGATTGCACATTACTGTACAATTTAAATTAAATCATAGCATGTCTTTATGTTATATAAGAGGTTTATATTTACAAATTCCATATGTTGGTTAATAAAACCATGTGTAGTAGAAAGACAAAATAAAAAAAAGTTAGTGAAGGTGCAAAAATTAATGAACCCCAAGTTGCATAAAGTAACTATGCATGTTTCAACATTAAGAAGAACACTGTAGCGAAATGGCATTCATAGGAGGGACGCTAGGAAGAAGACTGATGTTAAAAATATATCTAAGACAGGCAGCTTGGATCTGTTCATGACAACAGAGACTTGTTGTTAGCATCCCATCCATAAAAGTATTGCTGAAGCATACACAGTAACATGAGATGCATCATGGGAGGTCTGCAAATCTCCAGATCTAATGTTTGGGTTGGAATTGACCTGATTTATTATTTTTCTTGTGGCTCCATGGCTTCCGCTAGGTCAAGCTGCTGTCAGTTTAAAGCTCTCCATTTGTAAATTATTTGCTTCAGTTGACTGATAGAGCTCTAAATCTTTTTTCTGTCTTCCCCAGACTGACGTTCCCACTACCTTCTACCTGATATCCTCTGAGATCGCTTTCCCCTTCGCATTTTGTCATGCACTCACCGGTATAGGTAACATCTAACCAGGTATTTATTTTACACACCATTTTAGATTATTTTTCATAGATAAAAAGCACTTTATAAAATACAATAAATTATCAGTATCATTATTTTTGTTATTATTAACCTTAACGAGTCTGAGGGTATGAAAACAACATATTATGGCATGGGGTGATATCAACTGAATTAGGCAAATATTTCTATAATCAAAATATTATTTTGTGATTTCTGTCATGCCTTGTATTTACATAATGAAAATATAATATATCATCAGTGTGGGCATATACAATATTTACACATTGGTGTCATTTCCATTGAAGTAATTTAGAAGAAACTGTAACTTACATTAGTGCATTGATTTTTTTATCTATCCTAGTCCAACTTGTAAATAAAATCCACAAAGCTAATGTGATTAGCACCTTTTTCTTAACTAGTACAATATGCAGCTTACTAATAAGAATATCTTCTCAAAAGCTACACTCTTGTTGTCTATTGGGTCTAACGCAAGAAAAATTGTAAGACAAAGTACAAATGAGCATGTGTTTTGATTGTTTTTTATTAAATGAGTACTCACTGGACACCCGCACGCCTCGGAGGAAGACTTCATACATGGTCCTTGCATCACTGTAGTAGTGTGTCATGTGCTCGTCACTGTTATTCAAAATGGACCGCCTGCTGTAATCGTCACCCTGCAAAGACAAACATTGGGGTTTTTAAGATTGTAAGACATTGGTCCTGTCCCAGAAATTACAACATATTTCAACATGTGGATTCAGCACCACAACCATCTCTGCATTCTAAGGAATCACAAACAATTCAGTAGGATGCGGAGCTGGCCATGGTGCTGAATCCACATTTTGTGGCTTTAAATCACTGCGTGGAAGTTGTCAGCTTCGCTCACTCAAAACTTGCCACATCTGGTATTGTGCTGTGGTATACAGCTGCCCCATCCTCCTATACATTGATAGTAGAAACTGAGGTTAAGTTAAAGAACCACTTTGCTTAATGTCAACATGCTGTTGTCACGCTCATGGTGCAGCACCCCAAAAACCATGTTGACGATGCTATGATGGTTTGCTCTCGTGACACTTCCGGAATGCTTTCTATTGAAATGAATGGACTTCCGCCGGAACGCAACCAGTTTGCCATGCCTGGTGCGATTCCAGCATAATGCAATGTGTACAAAATGTTGAGTCCATGGGCAAAGCACTTTACAGTAAGCTGCTCCAGTGGGAATATCCCTGTACTTACTGTAGGTGGCTCTAGATAAGTGTCTGTTAAATGATAATCTGATCACCTGGAGGAGCGAAAGCGGTATCTGAAGCTACTATCAAAAATAAACCTACCATTGTACTACCTATGAGTCAGCATTTTATTGATCTATGTGCATAGGCTTTTGGAATCATTATAGTATGCTACTTCTTCACATTTGAAATATAGGCCATACACAGGTACTAAACAATCTTTTGATTAACCGAATGCCTTTGTTTTGTTACGAAAATAATACATTTTGGGTCACTTTTTTTGTCAGACCGTAGCCTACATTACTGCATTTGCTAGTTGTCAATTAAATAGTTGTCAATTCACCATTAATTTAGCCATTTCTTGATATCATGTGTATAACTGAATAAAAAAAGGAGCTTAAATTAATGAATAATTAATAATGACTAAAAAAAAGTACAAAATCATAATGACTGATCTTGCGGACTGAATATCGTTGCTGGCCTAAAAAACATACTCAGTGGCCACTTAAGTATACCTGCATGGGAAGGTAAACAGCCAAATAGCAATTAATGTAATTGCCACTCAATATATAAAGCATGCAGACATACACTACCAGTCAAAGGTTTTAGAAATACTGTGATGGACATTGATACCTTCATTCACAAAGGTGGAGTAAATTGGTTCAGAAGAGAGTCAAAACATAATTATATGGGAACATGCAAATCACAGTATAACACCAAGTCAAGTCAACTTCAGAGATATCAATCTGTCCAGTTAGGAAGCATAAGCAATTGTGAATCAATGTCACCTGTTTTGGTGCAAATGAAAGTGACAACAGGTGCACTGAAGAGGCAACAGCAATCCAACCCCCAAAAAGGGAATGGTTTTGCAGGTGGTGGCCACAGACAATTGCTCTCTCCTTAACCTTCCTGACAGATTCTTCTTTAGTTTTGCGTTTTGCTAGTGTCCTTCTCACTAATGGTAGTATGAGGCATTCCTGCAGCTCATTCAGGTTGCCCAAGTGGTCCAGCTCCTCCAGGATGGCACATCCATACATTCCATTGCAAGAAGGTTCACTGTGTCTCCAGGCAGTCTCAAGAGCACAAAGGAGACACCAGGAGATGGGCCGTTATATGAGGAGACCTGGACAGGGCCGTAGAATGGCATCAATCCAGCAGCAGGACCGGTATCTGCTCATTTGTGTGAGGAGGAACACTGCCAGAGCCCTACATAATGACCTCCAGTGAGCTATTGGTGTGCATGTTTGACCAAACTGTCAGTAACAGACTCAATGAGGGTGACATGAGGGCCCAATATCCTCTAGTGGGACCTGTGCTCACAGCCCAGCACTGTGCAGCTTGATTGGCATTTGCAAGAGAAAAACAGAAACAAGACCCAATGTGTGATTTGAGTGTTCCTTCATGAGGTAGCGGAAATCGGCATAGCGCTGCCCAAGATTTTCCAGTGACTCCTTGTGGGCAGATCAGGCGCCTGTAAATTAAATTGCGGAAGTATAGTTGGAGAACGTAATCATCATGTGCATGATCTGACTAAAGGCTTCTGTATTAGATGAGCTGTGTGAAAAGAATCGGCGACTGAGTGACATGTGGTTGGATGAACCATGTGCTCACCCCTCGCCATCCCACAGATCTGACCAAGGAGTTGCAGAGCTGCCAACAAGGCAGTGTTAGTGGGAATTGGGAGGGGAAGAATGGGTAAAAATTATCAAAAACTTTTTCAATTAAATAAAATCCCTGGGTGTTCTAACATTTTGACCAGTAGTGTACTCAAGAGGTTTAGATGTTCAACCACACAACGGACATTTATCATACAAAATGTATATGTTTTGTACAAAAAGCAATTGAACTCCCCAATTTGGATGTTTTCTTGTGAAAGAACATTCATTTTTCCAGCAAATAATCATTATCTCATAAAGTTGTATAAAGCAAATTCATGTCCAGAAAGCCAAATAACCATATTTTGTAGCTCTCACGTTAGCTCGACCCTGCTCTCCCTGAGTGAATGACTTCAATAGACTTGAGCATAGATAAATGATAGAATATTGTCATTGCTCCCCTTTAAAGACAGAGCATAGGGAAATGGTTAAACTCATTTAAGCTGACAGTAAGGCTACAAATAATCAAATAACCACTCTGATCTCACAATAAGCATGAACAATATTAACTAAATATTTTCCACTGTCTGGACAATAACAATATAATATCACATATGATAAGTAATATTTTATTAATCCTTAAATTAATAAATGACAAAAGATTGGCAAACTTATGGCAGGGATGCATAAGTATAGCTTTGCCAGTCTCTGGGAGCTTAAGGCAGATGACCTGGTTTTAGGGGTATACTGGTACCACTTCATTGCCGATACAGATTGAATACAGAACCTGGAGTGTCTGCACACGTGTAAAGAAAAAGCGTAATGGAAGAGTTATCCCAAGCAAGAAAGCAGTAATTATTGAAAAAGTACAAGATTGATATGATTTAAAAATAAATCTCATAGTAAGACAACATCTAATCCTTATATCTAATAAACTGATTTAGCTGGACAATCTACAAAACTTTAAAGAAATGTTTCTCTAAACTACATTAAAGCAGTTTGTGGTCTTTTATTTGGTTCAGCAGAAAGAAATGTCTAAAAGTGATCTTCTACTGTCTGGCACATATAACCACCCGTCAATCACCCAGCTATAGATAATCATTGGTGTGTAGGCAGTTGTTTGGTGAAGTAATTCTGTCTGTTTCAAAGGCCTACAATGTGTTGTAACTGTAAAATTACAACTGTAATCTCCTAAACTAATTATTAGATTGTATGGTGGGACATTTTTTAATGAATTAAGAATGCTCATGTGATTGTGGTTCCCCTTTATTATTAAATATTCATAGCCTAAGTGTTTAAAAATAATTTCCAAACAGGCCTACAGAAAAGAACTTGGGTCTTGTTGATGGATGGATTTTTGTTGTTTTTGGTTTGACAGTTTGTTTCGAACACATAACCCTGATAGGGCTGGGAGGTATGGCTTAAATTTAATACCCCGATATTTTTCAAATGTTTGACGGTATCACGGTATTTAAAGGTATTTAATTTTTTAAGTAAAGGGTTGCAAGAAATTAATTTGTTCGTTCATTATGAATTTTGTTGGAACACCAATAAACAAGGCTGGGTAAGTAAAAGTAGTGCTATTGTTTAAATCTTTAAAAAAAATGCAGAAATAGTAATAAATAACTTTGCAACCGCAAAAAACAAGCCTATCCACTGTCTATGGCTTTAGTACTGAACCGTGGCATGTCATGGCACCACCACAGTACTTGCTAAGGTTTATGAATGACAAAAAAGTCCCACTGTCATTTAACTAGATTAACTACTGGGATAGTTCTGACAATCAGATTGGTTTCACAGGTTCTGGGCACAGAAAAATAGCCTTTGAACTCGAGCCAAACCCCTTCAGCTTTTTTCCCCAACATCGTTCGAGTGGCTTAGTGCATGCGCTAATAGAACCAAGCGTGTATATGCCGTCAAGAGCATGCCAAAGGTGTAGGTGGCAGTGTAACGAAAGGCTGAAGCCCACGTTAGCCAATCAGATTCCCAAAAATAGCCAAATGAAAATGTAAACATAGGTTGCACTTTCGGCGCAGGTGCATGTTCTGGCGCATACTGTGACGTCGGCTGCCTAAACCTCAGTTTTCCTTCGTTTACATGCCAACAGAGTTTTATAAAATCTCCACTTTAAGAATCGTTTTCAAGGGCAAATTCTCTGTTTGCGTGTCAACGAAGTGCACAAACGAAGGGAAATATCTCTGTTTTTCAAAATTATCGTCCGTGTACGTGTAAACGGGATCTTAAACCAAACCATGTCCACACTATCGACGTTGCACCCTTTTTAACAACACATTTTTCGCTTGCTGCTGCGCGGATAATTCTCCCGGCACCCTCCATTGTTTTTTGCACCGTGTATCTAACTTCCAGGTGTTTGTTTCTCACGTGTGTTTGTGTGTGTCACGCAGTGGGCAATAAGATTTTAGGGGTGCAGTTTATTCCAAAATAAGATTATTCTCAGTTGTTGCAGCTGGCGGAATGACATATGTAAAAAATACCGGCAACGAATATAGCATACCGCTACATACATGAATACCGGTATATAGTTTTTTCCGGTATACCTCCCAGCCCTAAACCCTGATGTTACAATTGCTGATTTCTTCAAAAAAATAAACACATGTCAGACAAAACATTTGGCACACAATATAGAAAAATGACAGAGAAGCTCAAGAACACACAAAGAAGAAAATGACAGAGAAGCTCAGATCAATTGTGGTAGAAATTTAAGAGAGTCAAAAAACATTCCTAAAAATTGCTGCTACATTACCTAGATTTGACTGCTTTAATAGAGCACTACATATTTTTCCACCCTGACTTTGGCAAAGTGGCACTGCTTATCACACGTGGATGAGATGTTTTATAACTGATTTGTAGCAGAATAACTACAGTTTTTTTTACTAGAAGTAAGAATTGGTTAGAATTGTAACTCTGAAAATGTAGCTCTGCACATTAGGTCAACTTATCCTGGATTAATTCTAATGGTATACATTTCCCACACCTGATCCAAATCAAAGCACAATGTTGTGACAGAGTTTGGTGTAGCGGTCTAAACTCCCCACTCCCGACCACCTGTCCCGCAGTACGGGGGCTGGCTGACTCTGTGCTCTTCCTCTCTGTCTCCCCCTACCTGTCACCCTCTGCCTCCTACTGTTCTGTCAATAATAAAAAATACCCCCAAAAACAAAATAGGAAAGCTACCTCAACCAGTGGCAAACTCACTCATACCAAACATATCCCATTTCTTTATGCAAGATAAATTTATACATTAGGTATGTATATGCTGGGTTAAGCAATCTGGATTATTCTGGAATATCCATCTAACATTCTGTTTTCAGGAGCTGAGTCATGGAATGTTTTTACTATCTGGGGCCAGTGTGCTTTCCATCCTCATTCCTCCCATTTCCTTTCCACTCATTAATCTTTTGGTCATTTGCATTGTCAGACTGGGAGCAGAAATTACACAAAGCAGCCCAACAGGAACCAGAACCCAAAAACTGACAGAGCTATTGGCTAAAGATGGCCCAGTTGATCACCCATTGGCTAAAGATGGCCCAGTTGATCAGCTATTGGCTAAAGATGGACCAGTTGATCAGCTATTGGCTAAAGATGGACCAGTTGATCAGCTATTGGCTAAAGATGGACCAGTTGATCAGCTATTGGCTAAACTAGATGCCGTCCACTACGTTTCCAGCGATCATTCACATAACAAAAATTGTCTCATACACAACAATGTGCTCTGTGAAGTAGGTCACATCCGAACCAGATAGAACACAAAGCCTGCTTTTCATTGTAGAATGTAATCCTCCTCTCTGCCTTAACTCTATGTAGAGGAGTGAAATACTAAATAAGGGTAAGCAAAGCTTTGGGTAAAGCTATCGAAAGATAGGCTAACAGAGGTGGAAAAGTGTCACTTCCTCGCACAGTCGGAAAGGGAAGAAAGTGAACAGGAGAGAAAAGACCGACATGGTAGCAATGAAGAGAGAATGGTTCAGTAAAAAGAAAAGATCTGCTTTTCACATCTTAAAGATTGCTTTCCCCAGTCCAGGGGTGCATTCATTCCACTAAACAAACCCTTAGTTGCAAAACTTTCAAACTGTTTTAATTGAAAAAAAAGTAGGGTCCTCCCTGTTTCATTCAGACTCAATTGGAATTGGCTGTCTAACAGAAATTATTTGAAAGGTTTTGAAACTTAATTTGTTTGGCAGATTTTATCCTTACATCCTAGCTGTCACTAGATAAGTAAAGTGGATTTACCATGGATAGAGGGTGGTTAATAAAAGGTAATTACATGGATTGAAACTCAGCATAGTTACGTCCTGGTGTTCTCTTTTGTGTTCTTACATGGCAGATATCTGCCGAATGCCTATCGTGTACACTAGGAACCAAACAGATGATAATGAGTGGGCCCCATGTCCATTGCACATTTTGAAAGCAACCCAGAGTGAGACCACTTCCCTATAAGTTGTGTTCAAACTGTCATTTCCTCTCAGACAATAAGATAAGGCAACAGTCATTGACAAATGACTCCATATAGAATTTGGGCCATGAGTTCAGAGTATGTTGCTGTATATGATGCCTAAACATATACAATAGATATGAAAGAAGAATGACACAACTGCTGTGATCTTGGCAAATCACGATGTGTCAATCTGCCCTGAAGACGCTTGGCTGAAAGCAGAAAGCAGATAGAACACACAAACACACACACACACACACGATGTACATGCGATTATACACAAACACATGCACTGGAAAAACTCAAAATTAGGCCAGAAGACTGAAGATGCGAACAGATCACACATGTGGGCGGGGCATTTTTATTCATTTTCAATAAAGGCATGATATGAAGTCAAGCTGAGAAAATATAAATCCATTTCTTAAATGGTGACATTGGTGAACAAAGCGCGCACATTGGACAACAGTCGTATGCAAAAGTTTAGGCACCCCTGATTTTCAATGATATTCAGGTCTGGGGACTTGGATGGCCATTCTAGAACATTGTTCTTGTTCCTCTGCATAAATGCCAGAGTAGATTTTGAGCAGTGTTTTGAGTCGTTGTCTTGTTGAAATATCCAGCCCTGGCGTAACTTAAACTTTGTGACGGATTCTTCTACATCAGGGGTGGGCAATTATTTTTGCTTGAGTGCCACATTCAGCTTTTGAAACCAAATGAAAAGCCACATTTTATAGCAATGCATGAAAAATAGGAAATTTTATTTCATTAAATTAACCCCGCCCCCTACACAGCTACATATGTTTCCTAAAGAAAATAAATATTTTCTTTCGTAACACCATTTCCTTGTTTGACTGTAATGTTTTTAGTTTACCAAAATATAGTCAGTGAAAAGTACCCAACTTTGAGATGCGATATCTCCAGCTGTCATTAATCCACATGGACAAACCAATCAATATTTGCATTGGCATTATTTTATTAGCGGAACCCCCTGTTTCCAAACATATTGGTACCATGCTGGTATTGTGCAGGATGATGTCCTACATCATTGCAGAGTTGAAATTTTGTCATTTTCACATCCTACTTCATGTCTGTAATGTGTAGTGTAGAAAAAAAGGCAAAAGTAAAAAAACATGACAAAATTCGAGGCACGATAGCCCTGGCTCTGATAAACCCACATGGATGAGCCAACACTCATCTTTACCGTCTTTCCAACGGTAAAGAGTTGCTAGCATGTACAGTCCGCGAGATAAGTTTGCTTGACGCTCTAGACTGTTGGGAGACTGTGGAAGGTAAAAGCGCTTCGCGGGCCAGATCAAAGGACCCGGCGGGCCGCATCTGGCCCGCGGGCCACAGTTTGCCCACCCCTGCTCTACAGTGTTCTCAAGTATCTGCTGATATTGAGTGAAATCCATGTGACCCTAAACTTTAACAAGATTCCCAGGACCGGCACTGGCCATACAGCCCCACAGCATGATGGAACCTCCACCAAATTTTACTGTGGGTAGCAAGTGTTTGTCTTGGAATGCTGTGTCATTTTGCCGCATAATGCCCCTTGTTTTAACAACGCCCCAAATAACTCCATCTTTGTTTCATCAGTCCACAGCAACTTGTTCCAAAATGAAGCTTGCTTGTCCAAATGTGCGTTTGCGTACCTCAAGCGACTCTGTGGCGTGTGTGCAGAAAAGGCTTCTTCTGCATCACTCTCCTGTACAGCTTCTCCTTGTGCAAAGAGCGCTGAATTGTAAATCAGTGACACCATCTGCAGCAAGATGTTGTAGGTCTTTGGAGGTGGTCTGTGGCCTGTTTTTGACCGTTCTCACCATCCTTCACCTTTGCATCTCCAATATTTTACTTGGCTTGTCACTTCTGGCCTTAACAAGAACTGTGCCTGTGGTCTTCCATTTCCTCACAGTTGACACTGACAGCTAAAATCTCTGCTTTTTTTAGCCTTCCCCTAAACCATAATGTTGAACAATCTTTGTTTTCAGGTCATTTGAGAGTTGTTTTGAGGCCCCCATGTTGCCACTCTTCAAAGGAGAGTCAGAGAACAACAACTTGCAATTGGCCACCTTAAATACCTTTTCTCATGTTTGGATGCACCCGTCTATAAAGTTCAAGGATTAGTGCGCTCACCAAACCAATTGTGTGTTCCAATTAATCAGTGCTAGGTAGTTACAGGTATTCAAATCAACAACATGACAAGGGTGCCCAAATTTATGCACCTGTCTAATTTCATTTAGATGCATATTGCAAATGTTCTGTTCATCCAATAAACCTCATTTCACTACTGAAATATTACTGTGTCCTTCAGTTATTTGATAGATCAAAATGCAGTTGCTGATCCAAAGACCCAATTATTTATAGATGAAAATCATGGAAATTGTCAGGGATGCCTAAACTTTTGCATATGACTGTATATATGTTTTTTCAACAGTTGTGTATGGAATGTGAAGAAAGTTAAACATGTTTTGCTGAAAGTGCAGTGGGACATACTCAAATCACGCTTCAGCACTGTGCACCGGAAGCAATGCCCTTAGCTAGATTAGTATACTTATTTTGATGTCATTTTTTTAAATGAAAAGTACTTATAATGCCAATGGTCTTATAGAGCAATTTTTTTTAGAGGCTGTAGCGTGGTGCAGTGGTGATCTCAGTGATTCTCCTCTCATGTAACATTGGCAGAAACAGGTTTTTCAGGTTTAAACTCCTCCCACCAGCTGCATATGGGCCGGCAAACGCACTAGTTCAAACACACGCATACCAACAACCTCACTTTAGGATAAACACAGGGAACTGGTTTACACACAAGGTCCAAGAAAAACAATGGTAGTCCTTCAAGACGATTCAATCTGCAGTGACGCCTACAAACATATAGTGACTCACTCAGAAATGTATATAATCTACACGCTCAGACATGAAAACGGCTATTCGGTTACATGGACAGAATATTTAAATAGTTAAAGTAAACATTCTTGTCTTACATTATAAAGTGTTGGCAGCAAAACTGATCTGTATTAACCATTGCAAACATTGGATGGCAGTTTGGCCTAGGGTTAGTGGTATCTGATCATTAACTGAAATATTCCTAGATCGAATCCCATAGCTGCCACTGTGACCGACTTGTAGTTGTGTCCCTGAGCAACCAGAATATTACTATACATAAGAAAATCTCATTAATACCTGGTCAATTAAGGGATAAGAAATATCAATAAGACAGACCACAACAACAATGCTAAAAATAAACTGATACATTCTTGAATCAACAAACATTAACTGCTTAAAATGTTGTACCTCAGTGAAACACAGGACAAAATGGCACAAATAGCTGATTTGAATATGCTCTAATTAGCTACGGTACAGAAGTCTGGGCAGCATTCAAATCTCTTATTATCGACAAAGAACAGGTCCACAGTGTCCAGTCGGTAAACACATTATAATAGCACATATCCAAGACTTATTGCAATCATCTGGCCCAGATATCAGAAAGGAATACCAGCTGTGATTTTTGGGTCTTGTGGATCTGTGAAGACCTGTAGCCTGATTTGGTTTGAGCCCAACATAAGACACGTGCACATTTTTTGCATTCACTTTTGCTAGATGAATTTGATAGTTGTTTGATTTACATAGTAACATTCTTTCAGCCGTTTACCCGTAAACAATGCAAAGTTACCATTTTGTTTCTCTATGTAAAGGGAATTGGGACATTTGTCAGTTTCCATGAGGTTTACATGAGATGAATCTGGTGGTGCATAGATGGTTATAGGGATGGGCCGGGATTCATATCGCGATTACAGTGACCAAAGTTATCACGATTATCAATATTATCATGGTTTTGTTAAAATAAGATGGAAAGTAAAAAAAAACTGATACACACACACTAAAAACATTTCAAAAAGTTTTATACTTGGAAAACAACAAATACAATTAGCAGCTATAAGAACTTTTTATTTTACTATAGTTTACCATTTAGTACTAAAGCCTACTATCGGATGCGATATCATTATGATTTCCCCATTAATTGATGACTGATAATCTTGTTAGAATTAGGCCATAGCTTTACCATCTGCTGAAGTAAATGAAAGGGGTAGTAAACAGGATGATTTTTCACCTATGCTCTGAATATGACTCTGTAATGGCATATTCACATAACACATATTACATTCATTGCTAATCATTTGATTTATTATGGTGGTAAACAGAATATCATCAATAAACTATATATACTATAAAAAATAGTCCTATTCCTGATATTTGGTAGACTACCAGTTGCTGACAGGAATATTTTTTGCCTTATAGGCGTTAACTTACATGGTGGCTTGAATACTGTGCCAGTATACTGTGACTGTATACTGTGACTATCTCTGTAAATGGTTCCCATTGCCTGCTGTTTTGAATCTCTCAGATGAAGGAATGGAGTTGACCTTGTGTTAGTAAAGTTTTTTTTTCGGATGTCGCGAGCGACAGATGTGTACTGAGAGTCGCTTTTGATAGAATGCATTGTCTGACTTTGAGGGAGACCAGCACACATATCGTTAGAATGTTTGGATTTGGTTAGAGAGCAATGTCTTTGAATTATATTTGCAAGTTATTTATATTCATTATATGTATTAAATTAACACGTCTAAACGTATCTTATGTTCTATTTTGCCTGCAGCATTTTTATGTGCGCACGATAGACTGTGCTTAAGTCTGCTGTAGAATTGCGACCAGCAGTTCAAACAAACTACTGAATAACAGTAACTCCACGATGCCTGGCTCTTGAGTCGTTAGAAAGAAATGTTCCAAAGTAATACATGGCTCAACTACACTTGCGCTAATGAAACACAGAACGAGAACGTGGAGATTAACTACTCAATGAGAGTGGGTTGTTATCGTTGCTTTGAGGTATGCTAATGAAAAATGCGCAAAGTAATACGTTTTAGTAAACAAAACTGTAAGGACACAAATAAAATATATTTTATATATTAGCTAAGTATATTAATATAAACAAGACTCAAACTAATTAAGCTAACTAACGTACAAAGTAAGTGTGTTGCTGTGAACTCATGAAGCTCCCGCAATCACCTGGTATTACTGTATTTGGCTGTTGCTAACTGAAATGTTGCACAGAGAAAGCGTTTATGGCTTCTTTCGACAAAATACAATGGAACAAAAATAGCATGACTGCCGCAATTGTTTAAGACCTTAGAAAATGAAATTTAAGACTTAGACAGTTTTAGACCGTAAATTCTGGAAAACGATATTAAGGCTATTTAAGACTTTAAGGATCTGCGGACACTAATCACATGCAATATTTTATGTCCCTGAAATTATTCCTCTGGTAAAAATAAAAATGTGTAATAAGTTTCCTATGAATTAATACAATACATTATCCCTTAAATGTCACCCTTAATATTTTGAACATGTTCATTCGTCTTGGCTCAAATCTACTTGCTGTTAAACTTATCATCCGAATACTTGGCGTTAATTACAAGTGAGATAATTAAATATTTCATCTCGAATCAATATTGATTGTCCAATTATTTGCCCAAGTTAGTTTTGGTATTGAAGTAAAAGTTAATGCATTCGCTATATAACAGTGGCTGGTTATCACGAAGATGACAGATTTGACGTGTTTCCCCCTTTTGCAGCGACATTCCTCTGCAGACAGGGTGCCAATCCTCGATTAAATTGCCCTCAGGACTCTTGTAATAGCCAAAATATGACCACATCTCATATTTGTCGTCTTTGATGGCTGAAAAATCTCCCGAGTGCTGTCACTGCCTTCCGCCTTCTCGTGCAAAAAACAAAGTTACATGCGCGCACCTGCGTCAGACTGATTCTGGTTGGACAGGATTTACCGTGAGTTTTCAAAATCACGGTAATAAAAGACAGTTTTAATGAAAATTAAAGTTTAAACGGTAATACTAACCGTACGGACATTTTATTGTGGTTTACCGTGAAACCGGTAATCGTCCCATCCCTAATATTATATATATATATATACACACACACACATCTGCACACTATTTGTATCCATTATTACTGTAACCATATATGGTCAAATTTTTTTCTCTATCTGTGCTATCACCGATGTGTTCATGTATTGGTCTTGATAGACTTGGCTGCTTCATTTACACCCCGTTTTATATTGTTTTGTGAGTTTTTTTTTACTTTGTTTTTTGCACTGTCATGCCTGTTTTGGTCAAGTCGCCATTGCAAAATAGTTCTAAGTCAGCTTAACTGGTAAAATTAAGGTGTAATAAAAAACATTTCAGTAGAAAAGTGTACTTTATTTTAGTGTAATAAACTAAGGTATACTGTACTGTGTTGCACTGACCTATACTTAACTGTACTCTTTGTTTCTATCTTCTGTAATGTCCAGTCCTTGAGTAACACATTGTGGTATTTCAAAACAAGGTGTATCATTTGTAATAATACAAAAATGTCTAACACTGGTCTTCAATTGGATAGAACAGAACATCATGTGATTCCCATAATGAATCCATTGAAAACATAAGAAAATACTGATGGTGTTTTAATCTACGCCAGGCTGGGATGTGCATGTATTTTGATGGCAAAAGAAAGCAGGAAACCAATTAGCCTGTAAATAATTACCCGAAACAATATTTTTGTAATGATTATGTGGTAATCCATGGAACAGGTAGGGACTTTTTTAATTGAAATAAACCTTGACAAATTTACCAGCCATGTTGCCTCAAAGGGAAACAGTCTAGCAGCTCATCTTGGCCAGACTGCATACAAACACAGCTGTCATCAAGGGAAATATATCTTTAGAGAAACATGTTCACGTGATACATGATACTTTGCTATATCTCACTGAAACATAATGTTTTGATATGTTTTGGGGTGAACATTGACTACATCCATTGTATTTTTCTGACCTTCTAGCCCAGAGCTTGAGGAAATTAGTATCTGCTGCATAGCACACCATGAATTATGGCGACATGTTTAGTACAAGTGATAATGTAACCAGTAATGCTTGTGACATACATGATGTGCACGCATCACCCTATTAAAGCAGCGTTTGTTAACACAGAGAAGTTAATATACAGGTGCATCTAAAATAATTAGAATATATTTCTGGAATTTAATTAAAAAGGGACAACTTCAAATATTCTAGATTCATGACACAAAGTGACATATTTCAACGATCCAGTATCTCAAAATATTAGAATAAATAATTTATAATACAGAATCGATGCCCTGAGAAGAGTTTGAGCCTTTAATCTCAGTCTGATTCAGTACAAACAACCACTCACAGGGAAGACCTTTAACATGATGGAGACATGACACACAATCCTCCTGACCTGCATGTCTGGGAAGTGTTGATGTCAGCCACAGGCTTTGATAAAGAAGCAACTGTTGTTTGAGGCAGTGAAGTTACCAAATCATGATCTATATTTTACTTGTTGTTAACAAAATGTTAAGGATGCATGGAGAGTTGAACATGCAAAAATCTAGTAAAGATCAAAGCCTTCAAAATGCTCAGATATGTTTGGAGTGATGATAGTGGTTACAATAGGCACATGCCTAGAGACCACTGACTCACAGCGTTCCCTCTGAGCTACCAGGCTCATGTCAGCCAGGCTAATTTAAATTCCGATCCTTGTGAAAATTCAGCATTGTCGAGCTGACACAAGAAAATCTGAGGGCCCTGAATATTTAATAGTACAATGTTGCATGTTTGCTTGTACCCACATTGGCTTCAACTGCTTCAGACATCAGGCAATTCAAACAATGTTTTATGTTCACCAGAGAGCTTAAGATATATCAGGCAGAGTAGAGGTGAATGCAACTGAAACC
>JACXGM010002987.1:0-10752 GCA_016801145.1 Umbra pygmaea | reverse complement strand
CTGCATATTGAGATCACAGGGCGGCTTGAGGGCCTTGGGTCGTGTGGCGTACCAGTAGGTGGTCAAGGCAGCGAGGGCGCCCATGCCCATCAGGGCGTTAGCAGGCAGGCTGCGCATGTACTGGCGCAAATCCTCAAGCTCAGGCATCCGCAGCTGTCTCAGAAACTCCTGGGTCTGCATGTGTACGACTTCTCCTGTTGTCTGGAGAGGGAGAGGCCATTAGTGAAACACGACAGGGGAAAATAAAGTTAAATTTCTCTATTAATTTCTATGCAGTGAGGGAAAGTAGTAACACAGTACTATATTTGTAGTCATTACCTGAGATGTTAGGTTATGGTTTGTTAATGGACATAACGCAACAATAAATCATCCATGTAGCAGGTGGAATGGACCATGCAATAGTTCTTCTACATAGATGATTTATTGTTGAGTTATTGTTGTTAATGGACATAAGGCAACAATAACTCAAGAATAAATCATCTATGTAGAAGAACTATTGCATGGTCCATTCCACCTGCTACATTTTACATTAATTTATGTACGGATCTAAATTTCTTGATTATCATTCTGAGTGCAATAGGGAATGTCAAGCAATCATAAAATATAGAAACAGTATGTTTAGGCCCCGTCCACACGTACACGGGTATTTGTTTAAAGAAAAATCTCATCCACACAAGCACGGTTTAAAAAAAATCTCTGTCCACATGAAAACGCAAAAACGCCCGATCATGTGCTGTCAAGAACATGCCAAACCAACAGGTGACGATATAACCCTAACCGTAAAGCCATTTTGGCCAATCAGAAGCCTAAAAAAAGGGTTATTACCTGTTCCGGTATTTCTCGTCCATAACCGGCGAGGTCTGTGTCCTGGGAGCGTAGTGTAGGCATGAGCAGTATTGCATTCTGATGCCTCTGTTCAGCAATATAATACGATAAATGTGCATGTATCGGTATATAAGCCCTGCTAGCAGCAAAGTTATTAGCAGCAATAGTTTGGCTACGTCCGCCATTGCACAGACTCTTAAATTGTGTTATTTTTGCACAAACTCTCCTCATGAAAACAATGGAGATAGTGGCGCACAATGACATTAAAGAGAGATAACAGCGCGCACTCGGACGTCACGTGCCAAAATCTCAGTTTGCACCGTCCACACGACAACACTGTAACCGGAGTTTCTAAAAAACTTCACCCTGGCCGGAGTTTTCAAAAAAGCCCGGTTTCAGTGCCCTGTTTCAGCGTTTTTGTGTGGACGAAAAGCATAACCGCATAGAAAAAATTCCGGTTTCAAAAATACCCGTGTTCGTGTGGACGGGGCCTTATTTTGACCTGCTGTTTTGTTCCTTGTGTGCTGTGACCAAGCACACATGCATTTGGCATGAAAGCACTAACAAACAATGACAGTGCAAATAGACAAACTTATATTACCACAACATTTTAGCATTTAAAACTAAAACAACAAATTCCCATCAGTATGTTAACCTCATTAGTAGACTACTGTGCAGGGGTACAAACTCATCAGGGGTGAAAAATGTGACAAGAATGCAAACTGCGTACCATCCTTAGCCTAATCTGCAGCCACTGTGCCGATTTAATTGTAACACCTATAGTACGTTTTATTATTAGTTCTTACTTCAAGCATTTCTTGTCTCGGATTTGACAAAAATTACATATTTGTTAAGGTGCATATATAATTGGGTTTATCTGCGTTAAATCAGTGAGAAATCCAGCCTGTACAACGTCATAACGTTGTCAAAGTAAATGAAGATGTTAAGCTTGTAGGCTTGTAGGCACACCACAAGGAGTTCCTACAGCAAGACGACAGAAGTCATCCCGCCCTGAGATCAGTGCCATTTGGGCTGGACGGGTTGAGACAATTTGTAGCATCATACATCCCAGGCCCTGTCAGTAGGCTGCAACCACCAGGGTTTAATCTCCTGGTCGCAATGACGCAGTCTGTTTCACAAATCAATTTTCTGTAACAAGCATTTTTTTAGATGAAAGATTTCCTAGCTTTTAATCTGTGTTTATCCTTTTTAGATCCCCATGAATCTACTGAGGAGGTATTCCTTTGTTAAAACGAAGCCATTACACATTTAAGTAATTTAGAAGAGCTCTTATACTGTAATAAATAGCTTATACTTATATTCTTATACTTATATTGACTTACAGTAAATACAGGGATATACCCCCTGAAGCAACTTAGAATAAGGTGCCTTGCCCAAAGACAATGACATTTGGCACAGTCAGGATTCAAACCTGCAACCTTTTGACTAAAAGTCTGATTTCCGACTTGCCTGTCCAAATTCTAAGGTAGTGAAGGCTGAAAACCACTGCTCTAGATACTGTTAACACAGCATGAAGCTTACATTGAGATTTTCTAGATTTCTATTTCAAACAAGATGAGTAAGAAGGGTTTAATAGTTCAACTGCACACCACAGGAAAAAGATTCATTATATTATACTGTACACTTTACTTTAAAAAAATTGTTAAACAAGCTAAATCTTGTTTCAGTGGGGAAGTACCGGTAACACATGGTGACATTTCCTGTTTGGAGTGCTTTGACAGAACTCACTGAAATCCCCTTTTTTGTTCCCTGAACACTTTCCACATTTATGTTGGAACACTTATGAAACACAAAGTTTCTTCCTAGAAGTTAAAGTTTATCTCATGATTTGACCAGACTGGATAGGTCAACAGATAAAAAGAGCTTGCAGATTGTGACATTTTAGCGTAATAATTCTAATTAATTTGGCTGTGCAGATTACAGAAAACAAATCTTTCACGGTCTGTGGCGTGAGGCACCAACATGTGACAACTATGCAACGGGGAGTGGACACTTTCTACCAAAACTGTACAGTAAGAAATAACAAAAATAATAATATAATCTAAAAGATTAAAGATGAAAGTATATAGAAGGAAAGAAGGAATGTAGAGTTTATCGGCAGGGCCCTCAGTACATACTAGTTACTCTGTGTACCCTTGGAGGATGGCAGTGATATCACAAGTCCAAGTAAAGACATTCATCTTAATTCTCAAACTTTTGTTACAGTAGTACATCCATTCAAAATGCTACTTTTGACCAATAGGTAAAATAATTTATAAACAGTGAAAATAATAATAAGAAAACAATGTTTCAACATAATCCGCTGACATTCTATTGATGTTCATATACGGTAACTTCAAAAGGTTCAACATTAAAGCAGCTAAATCAACGGAGGTTACAGAAAACAAATACAGATCTCTTCTGCACATGTGACAAACTTGAAACTTGAACCATATTTCACAACTTCAATAAGAAGTCCAATTTGAATTTGTTATATAGCGGTCAAGATTTGGCCAAGAGCGTGACTTGTACAGTCTGTTGTGTTTGTGTATTCGTCAGCCGCATCAGATTCTACATTTGCAAACGCCTGAAACAACCAAACAGCGTAAAAGCATTTGGATTCACCAGAAGTTTATTCATTTCTAATGGAACGCCGCACTTGCCTTGCAACATTATAGCGCAGAAGCAGTTACAGGGCGTTCGGTGTGTTGCATTTGTCGAACGACTGCATCGAGTTGTGTGTGGAATTGGCTTGGCAGAAGTCGGAGCAACAGGTAATATTTAAACTTCTGTTGCACAAATCCCAAGAAGATGCATGCAGAAAGGTTTGCGGACTGATGCAGTTTGTGTGAAGTGTGCTTTAGGCCTATTGATAAGCTCAGATGAGCACATTATACAGAGCTCCAAGCTACAGTCAGTTCCATTCAGCGAAATGGAACGCTGCCTTGTCTATATGTCAAAGAAAAAGGAAAAACATTTACACTGCACAACTATCTCAACGCTGCTCCATCTTGTACTCCTGTAACCGCTAAACAATAACATAACTGTAAGACAACAGTGAAGAGAGTGAGAGAGAATAGTCTCCCTTGTCCAGATTGGCACTGCCTGCTACGACTGATGAATGACACCAGTCATTTAGAGTCATACACGCCACAATGTTAAGTCATCTTGACAGCGTTGAAAACAAAAGGTGTTCAACTGATGGTTTTTTTAGTGTACACATGCTGCATTAATTCTCATTTCCAGTTTATCCTATAATTTTCTCATTCATATTTCCTTATGGTAACAAAAGTGAGAGTGATCATCTTTGAATATTGACTCATCCTTAAATCGAATATTACGCCACGATATTTAATTCTTTGACACATCGGTGGAAAAAAAACTAAAAGGGAGATGCTACATTTGTTGATCCATTAAATTAATTTTATCCATTGATATTTGAAGAAAACAACATTCATTTTTGATCAGCTTACTTGGATGGTTTTACCCAAACATTGTAGCTTGTTTTACTGTTGGTAAAAAAATATAGATAACCCTCCACACGTCAAGCTCATTGTGATTTATTATTTAAAGTTCTTGGATCCAAAACTCTGTCCATACATTTCAGTGGTTAGCTATCCATTTCTCCAGCCCATTCGTCATATTTTTACAGAAACTTAAGGGAGAATTATTCTACTGCTACCTCGTGCTTTTATCTTTGTTTTCATGAAATCCATAGGACAAGTGTAAGTCATAAGAATAGGTTGTATTTAAGGTGTAAACCATATACAACCTGTCAAATTGCTAAAAACCCATCTATTCAGTACAAATCTATTGAGCCATGCTGGCCGCTGCCGATAGCCCGTTCCCAACAGCCCTTACGACTGACTTCTCACCTACTTCTATTGTTATCCTAAACAACAATCTATTATCAACTGGTTCTTCAAACAATATTTCACTATCAGTTAAACACTTACGCAAGGACATAATGTATGAATGTACGTATGTTTGTGAAGACAATGCATATTATGGTTCTAAGTAAGTTTCGTATAAATACTAATCAAAGTGTGGTCAATAGAGGAAGTTGAAAGTCAGACTATCGAGTCAGACTAATGTGTGTAAGAATTTCACATTAGGCTTCTTGCAGGATGGCTACACGTGATCAATTCAAAGCATGAAAAGAAAGTAATATTAGGACATGATAATAGAAACTGGGTGAGTATTCTAGAACACCGATTGAATACTCACCTTATCAGTCAATGAAAAATAGCCTGAGGAAACCAGATAAGAAAGGTTGCTCTGTTTTATAGTCGGTACAACTTGTGGCAATTGTACCTTGTAGTAGCAGCAGCAGTTGCTCCCAGTTTGGAATGACCTACAGTATACCTCTTAGCTCTCACAACTATGAATAGCAAGGCTGACGCCCCTTTCCAAACAGCAACAGGAGCACGTGGGGCACTGACCACATGCTTGTTGAAGCTTGGAGAGGCGTAGGCAACAATGTCAGTGACTCTGCATGCGCTTTTTTACACTTGACTGTTTACATTTCATACTAATGTATCCCCCATCAGAGTGATTGAGGAATTAGCTCTGGGTGCTAATGGCAGACCTACCAGGTCTGAGCCATAACGACAAGTAATCTAATCTTAAACAAACAGGCCGATGGCAGTCAGGCACATACAGCCTCTATACAGTGGTTGTGAATGTCTGTACTCCATTGATAAGTTGAACAAAATGACTGTTTACAATTGATAGATGGTGTGTAAAATAGATACATTTCCTTAATGTTATGCTTAAAAATAGGAAATCTATATCGTTTTTGCCTAGAAGAGTAATCCTTGTCTCTCAGAAAGAAATGCGCACATCTGTTGGCTCAGAAATGACAATGAAACCATTCTTAAAAAGACTGAGTGGAAGAACCCTTCCAGAAAGATCCTAGACCACTCCTCCACACAGAATAATTCCAGATACTAAATATTTCTGAGCTTATGGACTGCTTTTTTCAATTCAAACAACACGTTCAATGGATATAAGGTCCAGAGATGTTGGCGACTAGTATTAAAACACACTGATATTTCTAATATCTGAGGAATTTGTTGTGACGCAGGTTGTTTGCTTGCATCGAACTCCTCTTTTCGGCTAATACAATGTCAATTAGACACCAAACACACCACTGGTACGCTGGTATGATGGATGTAATTAAACAAGATTTTGACAGCGTAACTTGTTCTTTACAAATAAAGCAAAGTGCAACAAGAGATTAGCACTTGCAGAAGATTAAATCTTAATGAAAATCAATTAACAAAATATAAAAGATGTGCCACTGAAGCACATCTTCAAACTGAGTCTCCATCTGCCACTGAAGCACATCTTCAAACTGAGTCTCCATCTCGGAGGAGTCCCAACACTGTGGAAGACATCATGTCTCATCCAAGTGAGCTTAATGACTACAGGCCGGTCGCTCTAACATCACACATGAAGACCATGGAGCGACTGGTTTTGTGGATACTCAGACCCCAGGTGTGCCATGCACTAGACCCCCTACAGTTTACATGCCAGGAGAAGGGGGGCGTGGACGATGCCATCATGCATCTACTACACAGGACACATTCTCACTTGGACAAGGGGAAAAGTGCAGTGAGAATCATGTTCTTTGATTTCTCCAGTGCTTCTAACACCATCCAACACCTCGGACTGGGAGAAAAGCTTTTACAGATGAGTGTGGACGCTCACCTGGTATCTTGGATTACAGACTACCTGACAGAGCGTACACGGTTTGTCAGACTGAAGAACTGCCTCCCTTTCTCTGTGATCAGTAGCACTGGAGCTCCGCAGGGAACTGTGCTCTCCCCAGTCCTGTTTACAATGTACACGTCTGACTTCTGCTACAACACAGAGTCATGCCACATGCAGAAGTTTTCGGATGATATTGCAACTGTGGGGTGTATTATGGATGAGTACAGGGGCCTGGTGGAGGACTTTGTGCAACGGTGCAAACTCAACCACCTACAACTCAACAATTCTAAAACCAAGGAGATGGTGGTGGATTTCCGTAGGTCTAAGCCCAATCTCCTGCCAGTCCCCAATGCGTGGTCATTGTGGAGGTGGCAAACACAAGTATCTGGAGATACACCTGGACAATAAACTGGACTGGTCAGTCAACACTGAAGCACTCTACGAGAAAGGGCAGAGCTGGCTGTACTTCCTGAGGAGGCTGTGGTCCTTTAAATGTCTGCAGCAAGCTCCTCTGGATGTTTAACCAGTCTGTTGTTGCCAGTGTCCTCTTCTATGCTTTGGTATGCTGGGGTTGAAGCACTAAGACGAAGGATGCTGGGCGACTGGACAGGCCGGTAAGGAAAGCTGGCTCTGTCGTGGGCGCTGTTCAAAATTTTGGACAATGAATATCATCCACTCCACAATCACAAAGCAGAAGAGCGTGATCAGCTCAAGACTACACACACTGCCATGCACAACTGACAGACTGAGGAAGACATTTGTCCCCAGGGCCATACCACTCTACAATGCTTCACAATAGGAAAGACGAGAGATAGACTTCTCTGCATAGTCTGTATGCCTCTTCTCCCTCTCCACCTCTTCCACTACCTCCTATAACAATAGTTATGTACTGACTGTCCACTGGCCCACTTTTTACACTGCTTACTGGCTATATTAGCCCATATGCACAACCCCTCCCTCTTTCCCCCAGCCTCAACTGAGGTCTAACTTAATATTTGGAAAACAATGGCTGTAACCCTATTAATTCAATCTAATATTGACTGTTGATTTGTGTGTATCCTACTGTCTCGTTTATTCACTTAAAATGCCCATATTTTATGCTGTCTTTTTGTTTACTTTATCCTTGCACTGCTATAGTTTTTATTGTCTATATTATTTCCTTATATTGTGCACGTGTGATGCTGGTCTCTAGACTTTATCCTTGCATTCTGTTGGACTTATTTTCACTACCACTATGACTCTCAGAGAACCTTACCATGCATACTGAATCGCAGGGTCAGTCCCTGCCCTGTCACTGCGTCTCATGCTTATACATCCCTTAGCACTCATGGGGGTTTATTTTACATTTAGGATCTTCTTTTATTGTCCATATTATTCATGTGGATTTGTTATTTTATCATCCTGTTTAGGATGTGTGTATGTTTTGTGTGATGTCTTTAAGCTACTGGGACATTGAATTTCCTCTTGGTGATCAATAAAGTATCTCTATCTCTATATCTGAACAGCAATCGGAAAAGTAGTCCGGCGATCTAAGCTGCTGGTTCTGATGTACATTAAGGCCTCTAATGCCAAAAAAAGATTGATGTTCAGAATTGGGGTAAAATGTGGACAGTCGGTCTTGACCTGAGACCTATAAAATGACTCATTATGGTAGATGCATAGGGGCCTATTGGTCAAACAAAATGGTGGAATTCTTACAACTATGACAAACAAGAAGTGTTTCACAACTAACAACATCCAAATGCTTGCCATTCAACTCACTGCCATCTCTCTCAGACCACCCTGGTTATCTTTGTTTCCATAACAACAAGTGTGTGGTGTGGATACAAGTGTGTTTACGTGCGTTTACTATCAACAAAACAATTCAAATACTGAGCTTATATACTCAAACATTTACATTTTAGTCATTAGCAAATGCTATTTATTAAAGCAACTTACAGAAGCAACAAGGGTTAACGGTCAGATTTTTCAGTTACTGGCCAGATGCTCTAACCACTATGTTATCAGTCCCCTTTATGGGGCTATTGCATTCTTAAGTAGCCCCAAAAAAATAAAATTGTATTGTGACAGGTAGTGGTAAAATGGCAGAAGGTCTGTGTTGTGCGATGTGATGTAGTTTGTTGTAGACTCAAGCCGAAGAGGATTCAAGCTTGCCTGTCCAACTGCTAATAACAATATATTTTGCTCATCTTAATGAACCATGTCAATAATTTGAGGTGACTTTGGACATTTTTACTTAGGGGTGTACTCACTTTTGTTTCCAGCGGTTTAGACCTTAATGACTGTGTTGAGTTAGAGGGGACAGCAAATTTACACTGTTAGGGGTGTACTCACTTTTCTGAGATACCGTACGTAACGTACGTACGTACGTACAATGGCAAGAAAAAGGATTTCTGCATGAATTGTTCATAACATTTGAAGGCCAGGGCATAAATGTCACTTTCTGGTTCACCAGTCAATGTGGCAGTTTAAAAAATCTACCAGCCACTAGAACTTTTGCCACCCAACCCGATTTGTAAAGATAACACAAAAATAAAATGAGTATGCTGTGATGTATGGAGAACAATGTAGTTGAGCATGGCTAAATAGGTAGGCTCTGAGCTGAAAAAAAAGCCCACCCAATGGTATTAATTGACATTTCTCTTGTGATTCATAAAAACTAGGGAACAACCGATTTCTTTGTGCCGATTTTTGTGCCGATACCAATTGTTTTTCATCAGCCTTAGCAGATGACTGATACAGGCTGCCGATTTTCTTGAGCTGATATTTGGAGCTGATACCGCTTTTGCTCCCTCAATTTACATCATAAAAATGACAATCATGATAACAAATGTTACAAGTCCGAATTTAAAAAAGGAACATTTATTGAACTTAAAAAAAACTATTTAACAAATAGTAAAAACAGGTGAAGTAGAACAAGGGGCAGTGCATGGTCTGCATGTGAACTGCAGCATCTCTAGCAACATAGAGCTGCCTGTGTGGACGCCTGTCTGTAAATAAGGCCGGGAAAAATCGGCGAACACAGTAGCCGCCGTAAAAACCATATCAGGCCTGATATATCGGCTGGCCGATAAAAATCGGTCTATCACTAATAAGAACATCATGAATCACAAGAGAAATGTCAATTACCGCATGAACGTATGAAATATACAGCATGTTATTAGGAAAAACAAAATTACATAAAATTAAAAAGAGCATGATGAAATACAATAATTATGGAATGACATTATTTAGAAAAAGCTATTATTTCCTAGAAATTCACTAGAAATCTTGTAACGGAGTCTAAATATCTCAGAGATAATTTTAGGGAAGCCATTACCATGGTAACTGAAACAACAATGCAAGTCTGTGGGAGAAGTTCTTCGTCCACTCGTTACTTGAATTGATTATAATAGACTAAACTTTTGTAGTTTAAGTTAAACTAACATTTTAAAACCACCAAACATGTATCCATTAAACAATGTTAATACACCAGAAACAGAGGTTTTCGGATACTGTGTAGGAATTACGCTGCACTTCAGTAGGCTGTAATGTGACCACTGTTGCTGGCATTCTGCGTGTGGTTAATTTCCATTGCTGATCAATGTCCTTGGTTTTTTTAACATTAAATCCAATGTTTTATCATCATCATCATCATCATCATAAATTCATACTTAACGTCAACGTTCAACTAAATGTCAGAAATATGTGGAAAACATCTACGGTATATCTTTTGGGTGCTATACGTCATACACTAAGGGGCATAGCTGATGCAGGGAAAGATGGTATGATTCACAGTGCCAATGGTTTGGAGGGCCCTCTGATTGTAATAATATCAATGCTATCTAAAAGTGAGTGGGCCCAGGTAAACATCTTTTCAGGGGGCCCAGAATTCCTAGCACCAGCCCTGCGTATACTGACAATTGACTGTATTTCTGTCCCAAAACAAGCAAGTGTAACACGTGCACTAACAACAGCCCTGTGTGACCAGCAACCAACATGGTGGGTAATATCAAGACTAAGCCCACCAACATGGTGGGTAATAAAAAGACTAAGCCCACCAAAGCCAAAATCTATCCCTATTTGGCAGGTGGAGAGTATTAATTAAGTGTTGATTAAGTCACAATCCATGAACAAAGTCTTCTTAAATTAATAACACACAAATCATCAATACTTGATATACACTCACCTAAAGGATTATTAGGAACATCATACTAATACTGTGTTTGACCC
>JACXGM010002986.1:8820-44045 GCA_016801145.1 Umbra pygmaea | reverse complement strand
CACAGTCGTTCAAGCTTTCCAGTTTGACTAACATGTGAAAATGATATGAAATGATAATGATATTACATCATTTATTTGTTTACATATTTTATATTTCATACATCTTAAAAGTTATTACAATTTATCTTATTACAATTACATCAAGCTCTGCAGAAACTTGCTAATAAGCCATTGTTTTGAATCAGGTGTGAAGGGAAATGCATGAGCGGGCCCATGTATTTAGGAAGAGTTAACAGGCCATAATTATCTCCTCACCAGTAAAACGCTATAACTACTGTGGTCACGTAGCTGGTAAAAGACAGCTTTATTTGTATGGTGGCCATAAGACATTCGATAATATTCGGGACATTCTATTGATAATCCAAGCAGTTAAAATCAGTGCCTGTAGCCTCTTTGCTGTAAGGTGCCTCGATTTTATCCATTCTCATCTGATCAGCCTGGTTTGCAGAAGTGCACACTTAGTCATTCTAATGAGGGGAAAGGCGGATATTGCGCGCGCCATAACACCAACAGCAGAACGGTTATCCAAATAACAAAGATGTGTACAACAGTGTGTGTATTCACACATATACTTGGTGCTATCTACCTTTACATTAGCGACAGTAAGGCTGTTGGTTGTTAGCTGCAGAGCTAAAGTTACAGTAGTCATTCCAATCAGAGAAAGGCGGATATCGTGCGCGCCACAACACAAACAGCAGAACGGTTATCCAAATAACAAAGATGTGCACAACACAGTGTGTGTATTCACACATATACTTGGTGCTATCTACCTTTACATTAGCGACAGTAAGGCTGTTGGTTGTTAGCTGAATAGCTAAAGTTACAGCCCCATTTTAAGGTTAACAAGCCAGGTAGTAACCATACACAGTAAAGCTATACTGTAAATTGATACAGCTTTAGTTAACTTACTTGTCCGAGGTTTGTAGCTGAGCCAAGGAGAGTCGGTACTGATCCAGACTTTAATTTCAGACGTTCAGCAAGGCCAGCTCTGTATTGGCCGAAGTTGAGGAAACAGTTGTTGATGAAATGTTCAGCGCAGACATACCGGTATAAAACATTTGGAAGTTGTGTTGGCGCATTTCCAGAGAAAATTAAATTAATCCACTGGTTCTTCAGAGGTTCAGATGAAGGAATTAAAAAAATACTTTTGTTTTCTTTTGTACATCCAAACACTAAGCAACTGCCATGCTTCACTCGTTTGCAAGCCATGATGTCTCTCAAGGAAAAACATTATTTGCGTGGTTGTAGCTGATTTACATTCTCATGGGCGGGCCAAATTCTCTGGGCGGGCCAAGCAGAGAAAGGGGAGGTAACCTTTCCCCTTATGACGACATAAGGGGAAAATTTCAGAACAGCACGTCTTAGCTTTTGTTTTCTCAAAGCCGGAGAAAAATACTCAGTGCTTGGTTTTTACCTATCGCAATTTCTAGCCACTGGGGGACCATAGTCAGGCTAGATTAACTAATATTACTGTTAAAAAACCTCATAAATTCAAATTTTCATGCCATGGGACCTTTAATTAAATACTCAGTCCATACTCCAGTTTTAGGAGAAAACTATTCGAGTCCATTTGCCCGATTCAGAGTTATTCTTCTTTGGGGTGGCAAATGTTTGGTTGTATTAATCAGTTTTAATCACAAGCCTATGATTATATTAAAGGTAGTGTGCACACCTTTATACAGACATGGCCAAAAGTATTAGTACCCTTACATTCTATTCAAATAATGCACCAATCGCCCTGAAAAGTGTTAAAACTATAAATATATTTTGTCATCCATACATGCATGTCTTTGAAACAAACAAAACAAAAAGCTTTGAAAAGGACAGAATTATTGCATATTCTATAAATATATAAAAATATGGCCTGGACATTATTGATACACAAAATAAAAAATTCCTCAGTTTTGCGAAATGCATGTGGACAAGCCACATTTCTTCTGAGAGAATGTCGTGTTGACAGATGAAACTCAGAGGAGGCTCATTGATGTTTTGGGGTTGCTTTGCTGCATATGGCCCTGGGTGCCTTGAATTTGTGCAGGACACAATGAAATCAGACTCATGACTAGGCCTTTTGGAAAAAATTACGATCATGGATCATCCCGTAGAATAATCATCCAAAACATATTTAAAAAAAAATACCAAAGAATGGATGAGAAGAAAACATTGCACCATCCTGAAGTAGCCATCTATAAGTCCTGATCTAAATCCCATCAAACACCCATCAAACCTGTGAGAATTGGAGCAGTGCTCAAGAAGAGTGGGCTAGACTACCAATTGCGAAGTGTAGAAATCACATTCAGAGCTACATACAGCACTTGATTGCATTTATTGTCTCCAAAGACTGTGCAATGAAATGTTAGATCTAGGGTCCCAATATTTTTGTCTGTGCCATTGTTAGGGCTGAAATGATTCCTTGAGTAAGTCGAATAATTAGATTACTAAAACACCTCGATGCAAAATGTTTTGCATCGAAGCTTCGTTTAATCAATTTTACCAACGTTGTATTGCTCACGGTGTTTCCGCACGGAGGATTATTACTGTCGCACACTGGGCTGACGCTGCTGGTGACACATGCCATGAAGACTGATGGCGTAGATTACAAAATGAAGGGAGTGTAAATAGTGAGGGGCTAAGAGGCAGGCAGGAGAAAACTACAGTGTCTCAAGTTTGAAATCAGTTAAAACATAATTAATACAAAAACTGTACAGTGCGTCTATTGCAAAACCGAACTAGCTTACCTAATAGCGAAACGTCAATGCTTCTGCATCTCAACAGAAAACATTGAGTCTAACTTAATCATCCATTCCATCGTATGGATGATGAAACTACACCTAACACAACAACTACCAAAAACAAAGACATGAAAATACGTAATGGTGACCACAATTTGATCTAAAGAGCCGACTTATTGACTATCCCGTCAGAAAGAGCAGTGTTGGGCAAGCTACCTGTAAAAGGTAGTGAGCTAAGCTACTAGTTATTCTACACCAGGGGTCCTCAAACCCTTCCATGGAGGGTCTAGTGTATGTTGGTTTTTGGTCTTTCCCTTTAACTAGAGCATAATTAGGACTTAGACTGCCAGGTGAGGGGAGATACTAACCAATTAATGAGCTACTCCATCAGCCTAGTACAAGGTAAACGAAATCCTGCATACACCATGCCCTCCATGGAAGGGTTTGAGGACCCCTGTTCTACACTAAATAAAGCTTCACTACACTGAAGCTCCCCCCAGTAAAATGTAGCAAGCTAAGCTACAAAAAATGGCAAAAGTAGTTTACTACATCTAAGCAATTTATTTTAGATTGAACCGACTTCATTCAAAGTCAATGCTATGTTTTAAAAGATTATTTAATGAATTTAATGAATCCTTTTGATCTACTGCTTAATTTTATCTCTATCTCATGATGGCATCATATTGTTTTCTATAATAGAGCTGAATAAAATGTATCAAACAAATGAACCATTTTCAGACAAAAAGCAAATGGGTTAGTCTTCATAAAGTAAACCTTTGTCGACCTAAGTTATGCCCATCATTACATTTGACTACAGTAAAATGTGACACAGACCCTATGAGCTATATTATTACTTATTATATACTAATTATTTAGCTATCTTAACATATGACCACATTATGATATAAATATGAACAGAATACATCTGTTGTAATATGCACATATACTCCTATTATTCTGTTAGTCTACATTGTCTATTATTGTGTTATGTGGTTAACGTATTTCATAACATTTGGTTAGTAGGTTTTATGTGTCATTGAAAACGGGAAAGTAGCACAATCTGATGAGTGATTTATTTCGTAAAACAAATTTTAAACAATTTAAGTGCTTTAAATAGTAACACAATTCAATTAAAAATAGAATATTTTCTTGATATTTTATGAAACTCTATCTGTACCATAAAATATCCAACTCAACTCTTCATAATTTTAACATCACCTAGTAACACAAATAACCTTCTTTGCTAATAATTTACTTTTTGGATTGATAAACAATTTATAAACAACACAATTCATCTAAATCAGCAATTCTTACTGGCTGTAGTGGTGTGGGCCAACAATGCTATCTGGTTGTATAGAAGTCTGAACAAAAGGCCCCTGTCACAAGGACTAATGAGTTAATAGGTTTTTACCAGAAATCAACAGTAATTCATTGAGATGACTCACTGGGTTATGCTTTGTTCTTCACACAGGAGAAAGTTCCAACCAGTTGTCAGGCAGCGAGTGGAATCCTTCTGCAACAGAACAGACTGGACACTCTACATCGGAAGACAATGAAGATTCTAAATCAAAAGACCCTGTAAATTCTACTCCAGGAGAACTGAAACATTCTACATCAAGTGTACTTGAAAATTCTTCATTAGGAAAACCTCAACATCCTACTTTAGAAAGCTACACATCTGCAGAACCTGACAAAGAGGAGAATCACACACCAGGTCCAACGCCGATGTCCCACTGGTGCTCAGTGTGCGAAAAACCCTTTAAGCACTTATCAGTGCTAACAGTACATATGAGGGCCCACACCGGAGAGAAACCTTACTCCTGCCCTGACTGTGGTAAGAGTTTTGCACAGAGCGGCACGTTGAAGGTCCATCAGAGAAAACACACAGGCGAGAGGCCATATCTCTGTGCAGACTGTGGCAAGGGCTTCCCAACCAATGGGGCATTGATTGACCACCAAAGAAAGCGCCACAGTGAGAACGTGGTCGACCCCAAGTGTACCGTATGTGGAAATGCCTTCAGCTCAAAGCTCAAACTAGAGCGTCACATGAAGACACATATCGGAGAGCACCCATACCACTGTCCTTTATGTAGCAAGAGATTTTCTACCAAATGGAACATGATAGAACACCAGCAGGTCCACACTGGAGAAAAACCCTACTCCTGCCGTGATTGTGGAAAGAGCTTCACCCACAAATCTACTGTGTCAATGCATAGGCGAAAGCACTGTGTTAACCGAATTATAGAGAAGCATTCATCAGATTTAGCACTCTCTGAGAAACACAAGAAGACTCATCCTTGCAACGAGTGTGGGAGGCTTTGTCTGTCTGTATCAGAACTTCAGATACACATGCGAAAACATTCAGGAGAGAAGCCATTCTCCTGCCCAGAGTGTGATAAGAAATTTGTAACTAATTCACATGTGAAAGCTCACCTGCGAACACACACTGGAGAGAAACCTTACTCCTGCTCTGACTGCGGGAAAGCCTTTGCTCATCTACGGGACATGAAAGCACACATGAAGCGAATGCACACTAGAGATGAAGGATCTTTGAAACGGCCTCCTATCAAATCCCATCGATGCTCTGTGTGTGGACAAATGTTTTCCGCTAAGAACGTTCTAGGAAGGCACCTACTCATCCACTTGGGAGTTAAGCCTCATAAGTGTGCAGACTGTGAGATGTGCTTCAGTCAGAAAACCAATCTGCTTTCACACCAGCTGACTCACACAGGAGAGAAACCTTACAGCTGCGATCGATGTGACAGGAGGTTCACACGGAAGAGAGCAGTGAAACTGCACCAGCAAACATCCTGCGCTGCGTCAAAAGGTGGAGTTTCCTGAAATATGCTATGCTACTGTATATGCTACGCTGCTGTGTATGCTACGCTGCTGTGTATGCTACGCTGCTGTGTATGCTACGCTGCTGTGTATGCTACGCTGCTGTGTATGCTACGCTGCTGTGTATGCTACGCTGCTGTGTATGCTACGCTGCTGTGTATGCTACGCTGCTGTGTATGCTACGCTGCTGTGTATGCTACGCTGCTGTATATGCTACGCTACAGTGTATGCTACGCTACTGTCTATGCTACGCTACTGTATGCTATGCTACTGTGTATACTATACTACTGTGTATGCTATGCTATGCTACTGTGTATGCTATGCTACTGTGTATGCTATGCTACTGTGTATGCCATGGTACTGTGTATGCCATGGTACTGTGTATGCTATGGTAATGTGTATGCTATGGAACTGTATGCTATGGTACTCAAATCAAATCAAACTTTATTGTCACATAGTCACAAGTAACCAGTGAAATTAGCCATCAACCTGTCCATACAACAAAATATCACATCGGGTAGACAGGACAGGAAGACAGGGACTAGAAAAACAATACAGCATTACATGAGGAAAGATGAGGGGAAAAAAAGAAAGGCAGCCCCATATTATGCCCCTTCGGGGGTACAGTGTGGTAACATGAAAAAAAAAACACCTCAGCGACATTAGCACAGTCAGTACACTCTGAACAAGACTCGCAACAGGGGTGGTGGGGGCGGGAAAAGGGAAAATGAGGGAAAACAGCCTGACAGACAGCCCGCATCCAGAACTGCAGCCTTCGTAGGCGCTGTCCATAGACCCGTCTTATCAGGCTGGAGGGTATGAAGCTGCGAAGGCGGGGGATGGGGGGATGGGCGGTGTATCTGTACCAATGTGTGAGAGTTTGTGTGTGTGTGTAGGCCTGGAGATTTTCTGTGTCTGGCAACAGTCCCAAGGTGACAAGTCCGCAGGATGTCGATACGGGGCAGCCTTGGTCCTGTCCCAGACAGAGTCACACCACCAGGTGTCTGGTGATGGGGGGAGGGAAAAAAAACAAGAGCATTTCACTGCAGCGCTGTCCGGGAGAATATGTTATTCCAACCGTGCCTTGTCCAAGGCCAGTGGTTGGTTGTGGGGGAGTCTAAATAGATAAGATGTGTTGACTTCTTGGGGTAGCAGCCACATTCCAATCTGCACGTCTGGTCCCTCTTGAGTCAATTTGGTCCATTTGGGTCTACGAAACGATCCACTTTCCTTTGCAAAGCTGTGAGCTTCTCCGTGATGTTAACCAACTTGTGGTCTATAGACCCAGTCTGAGTGCAAACGGCTCTGCCCACTGTTTCAATCATGACGGGCAGCCCTGTGGGGCAATGAACAGCTGTCACCGTCTTCTTAACTTCACGATAAACCAGGGCAACGCCTGATCCCATCAGTAGAAGTCCTGTTATCATGGTTCCGAATAGGTAAATATCTTCAACGTCCTCCACGGAAAGAGCTGCCAGACACACGACCCGCCACCTTGCCCATGCCTCCATCGTGTAGCCAGCTGCATACGTTCCGGCAGGGCAGTCAGGTTCCCCCGAACCCAAGCTTCGCGTCGAGAATATGGTGTCAATTGCGTTTAGAGACCAGTTGATCAAATCCATAATTTCCGTAGTTTGGAGAGCAGTGCTGCGAGAGGCTCTCAGAGTACAGGACAAAGACGAGACAAGAGCAAGCAGGGAAGATAAGGGAAGGGAGAGGGAGAAAATGCGACCGCCTCCGTTGAGAGCCAAAGAAGAATGGGGTGCTGTATATACTATGGTACTGTGTATGCTATGCTTCTGTATGCTATGCTACTGTGTATGCTATGGTATTGTATATGCTATGCTACTGTATACTGTGTTGACTTCATATAGTTGACTGTTCATTATTTTCTAAATCGAGTGAGGCAAGCAGGTATGTGCATATACTTTTTCTAGAATCAAGGAGTAGTCGGAGATGAGCTGAAGTGTGTTTTAAGATGTCGAAGGCCTTTTGAATGTGAATGGCTGAGATGCAAACGTGGAGTATTCATGTTATTTATGTTATTTCAGAATAGGAAAGTGTTTTCTTTTGGGTCTTCATTACCATTTGTGTTTTTCCTTATTTTTGTTTCCACAACAGAGAAGGAGGATAGTTCATCTGCAGACCCGAAATCTGAAGCATCCAAGAACTCACGTCAAATTGAGAGAATTAAGAAAGTGCCTAGAAGACCTAAAAAAGTGCCTACTTTGGAAGGATGCAAGAATTCACCTGGAAGACCTAAAAAAAAGCCAAGATTGGCACAACCTGAAAGATCAGCTGCAATTGAAAGACCAAAGAGATCTTATAAAATTAAGAGTCCCATTAAAGCATCTGCAGAGGTAAGACCTGTAGTATTTTAGTTTAATTCCCTAAAGGCATTGTGGGATATTTTTTTCTGAGACGTTTAGATTTTTTTTATAAGAATGACCAAATAGCTGTTAGTTGACTAAATGTGATCAGCCATAATAGTTATTTAAAAATGATGGAATGTCCTATTGTCGTGGGTTAAAAACAACAAAGAGTAAGAAATAAAAACGGAGAATTGAAGCACAGTTGCTAAGAAAATTTCTGTAGGTTCTCTAGTAGGTGGAACCTAGGAAGAAACTTTGAGAGGAGTCAGACTCAGTAGGATGGCCATTCTTTTTTGGCTTTGCCAGGTATGTAATCTGAAAGGTACATGACATACACTATTAAGGTGACATTGTTTATCAGTCTCTGTAAATAGAGATAGGAATGGGTGGGCTGTGCACATAGTCTTTATGTAGCATCAACACACTTTGTTGGGCTAGGATAACAGGATGCTTTCCGGAGAGTTACAGCTGGAGTTGTCAAACAGAAAATGTGATCACCAACCATATTAGTGAAAATGTTCATGGAGTTTCAAGATAACATCACCAAGAGGTAACATATATATATATATATATATATATTGAGAACAGTAGCGGTGTTGGTGAACCTTATGTTTTGAGGTACAGCAATGTACATGTTCGCTCCAGAGTAGATGGTGTGCCCAAAAACCTTTCAGAAGTAAAAAACTGAATATACTAATCTATTTATTTTCAAACTATAACTGAAATTATAAAAACAAAGTAGGCTATATTTCCTCCAAATTCAACACACGGTCTCACGACATTAGCCGCTTGTTGCAATGAGTCCTGGTTTAAATGGTTACCATAGCTTCCCACAGCGCCCCCAACAGTTACCATTGATATGGCTCCCACAAACGGTCTTACAACAGAACCTTAAGGGGCAGTAAAGCGTACCTTTGATTTGTTTGAAGGATACAAACTGATGTCTTTCTGAAAGGATCTGAACACTGCCAGAACTTGTCCTCATAGTCCTATCAATATAGGTTTCCAATTCGGCTAAAAGAATCTGGTGAGCAATGGTATTAAAGGCAGCACTAACGTTAAGAAGCACAAGAAGGACAGAAGCTTTGGTCTGATGCTATTAAGTAGTGGATATTTGTATATTTATACTTGATTTATAAGCAGTAGATGTTAGCTTTTAGTGGGGCTCTAGAGTTCTTGGATGCATTCTAAACAGGAAGTGACTGCAACACTGTTTTGGCCAACCCACCGGTCTGATGCCGATGATGAGGCGGGAGCCAGCGATGGGGAGGATGTGGATTGGTTACCTACCAGCAAACCAGAAGCAGTGCCTGACAGCCTTAGCCTATCCAATGATAACGTCTTTGATGAATTAGACGAGGAGGACAACGGTCCCCCATCAGAGCAGAGGGTGAGTTTCCTCAGTGTTCCGATTACACCCCAGAACTTTCTCTGTCGATGCATTGGATAATATCTGAGTTTTTTTGGGGGGGGGGTTGTGATATTTATACTGTTGATGATAGTTTGTATACTGTAAGACCAACCCTACGTCATACCCCGGGTATAGATATAATTCTAAAGAGCAACCAGTTCATCAGGTCAGATTCAGAATGATAAATTAGAGTGGCCACTGGTGGTTAATCCGTAATATTCCTTGACTTGGACTGATAATGCCACTTCTGCCCTGCAACAGTTGCTGTAGTGTAGGTATGCTAGCCAGAAGGTTTTGACCCTAATGGACTGGGGCTGTTGGGGTAGGGGGGTAGGGGGGTGGCAAGCTCCAGAGAGAGGCGAATCATTGTCTGATGCAAAAAGGACAGCTAGTCTTGAACGGCTTGTGAAGGTGGGGGCGTCCGTAATCTTTGTACTGTCAAACATTGCACAGATGCCTAAAAACAAGGCACAACTCGAGTCAATGACATTTTTCACAGTAGGGCTCCTTTAAAAGTCCTGCAAAGGCAGGAGGAGGTATCCCCAGACCAATTTATTCACCTTTACTCTGGTACTTTTCAGGTCACTTCACTTCCACCCCCCCCTGTCCCATTGGAGAGCAAGGTTCCGGTCTCCCCCAGCCCCTCACTGCTGTCTATGAGGCTGGTGGACTGCAGGAAAACCCAGGAGACGATAGGTGTGTATGAATTAGTCTATAGGTTTTTGAACCTGTTGTTGTTGTAGCCCTGAATTAGTCTAATCTATTCAGTAAATTTTATTGTCTTTTGGACAGAAAGACAGATTTTATTACACGTTGAAAGTCTTGTGTCTCTGCTCCAGCAATCCAATGTGAATAACAAATAAAGAACATACCATGCTGCATATATTTAGTAATCAATGCAATATATACCAATAATAGCAGAGACTGGTTTGTTAGGAAAATTTGCAGCCTGACATTTGAATGGCAGAATTTTATTTTCCTGGGTATTTAAAAATGTTACCGGACACATATAGCCTAAAGCAAGTTTATTAAGCAGAAATAATAATAATACAAATCTACTAATACCAACTAACAGTTTTCAAATGTTTGTCACATTAGCCATGTGTAGAACATTGATGTTCTTGTAACATAATAGATATTTTACAAGCCTTCTATTGTTACAAAGTTATCTAGATGATAATGCGTATCAGAAGAGAAGCTAAAAAATACCTAGCTAATGCTAGCATTTGCTAATTGAGAATACTAACCATTTAAATACAGTATCTGCATTTTCTACACTTCCAACTCACAATTAGATATATAACAAGCCTTTCTTCTCATATCACACGTTGTCATTTTTTATTCCATCTTCCCTTGGGTAAGACATAAGATATGTCCTAACAACATATCACACGTTGTCATTTTTAATTCCATTTTCCCTTGGGTAAGACATAAAATATGTCCTAATAACTTGCCCCACGGAGGCTACCTTTCCGAATGGATATCATTTTATGATATTGTTTATCTTATCATTTTAAGGAATACTGGCTGTTGGTCACATCCTGAAATAGGGTATGTAATTGTAGGAGCCATTTTGTGTATTGTATAGCCTAGTTGTTTTGGGATGCCACTCTTCCTGGGCACTAGGTGATAGTCACGCTTATGTCATGTGATAAATAGCCAGGTGTGAGAGGTTTGACTTATGGGAGCTTATGGTTTCTTACCGCTATCACCATGATACTTTGCAGCTACCACTACAGGATTGTTTTCACTCTGAACCATCACTCAGCACTACGGTAACAACAGCAAAGTCATTTGTTATGATTGTATATAAATGGAAAATCTAACTAAATCACGCCTTGAATTGATTTAATGCACATAATGAGACAAGCATCACCATAACCAATTAACAAAGTGGCTAATGGACATTTAGGCTATGATGATCACTACAGTAATCAAATTGTTGCCACTGATTGGTTTCTTCAGTTTTTCACACTTGAGTTTGTGTCAGACATTTGTGTCGGAAAGTTGTTCTTTGGGACAGTTGGACTGACAGCCAGTAATTTTAAAGGCTTTTAAAATGTATTGGCTAAAACCAGCTATATCTGGCCAATGCAAGCCCTGGTTTGTACATGTGTACGGACTTCAGGTGCAGTGGACGAAAGATCCTAAATGGAGGAGGAACTGATTTGTGTGTATTCTAGTCTCTACATAATCTCTGAAACGCATCAATACATTTCTGGTGATTTGGTTAATAGCTTTATTCATATAATACTGACTCTGCCCATGGGCGATTGTTTTCTAAAATGATGCGGTGCACCGTACCTTGCATGGGGCGCAGCTGACAACGCCTCCCATGCATTTCGGCCTGATTAGCTACGTAGCTCTCTGATAAACGTTGTGGTTAATCAGGTGGACTACAATCTGTTCTATATCTGTTTCACTGATTCTGTTCATGTTTCAGTCATTTTTATTATTAACCATCAAATTATCAAGGAACTCAATAATAAATCTAGATGCAAAATTAGAGGTTCTGATGGCTAACTTATTGTTAAATCAATGTATAACTTTTATCTTCTTGTATTTATTTCCTAGGGAACAGCTCTAATAGCCACTCTGTCAGTAGGAGGGACTTATCATCAAGAAAGGGTCCAATGTTGAACGTGATTCCGCAAGCAGGGGAATTGAAGAAACCTTACAACTGTGATGAGTGTGGGAAAGGTTTTATCGCTGCAGTGGGTTTGAAATCCCACCAGATAGTACACTCAGGAGTGAAGCTTTACAGCTGTGATGAATGTGGGAAGACTTTTGCTAGATCAATGGAGCTGGTAACACATCGGATAGTACACACTGGAGAGAAACCATTTAACTCTGCCGACTGTGGAAGAAGCTTTTCTACCCTAAGCTCACTTATTAACCACCGGCGGACACACACAGGAGAGAAACCATATAGATGTGATCAGTGTCCAAAGACCTTTGCATACACTCAGCTTCTAAAAATGCACCAGAAAAAACACACAGGAGAGAAAATAGAAACACCTTTCAGCTGTGATCCATGTGACAAGAGTTTCATTATATTAAGTAGGTTGAAAGTACACCAGCTGAAACACACTGGAGAGAAGCCTTACCGTTGTCAAGTGTGCGGAAAGAGGTATAGATTTCGTTGTATGCTGTCATACCACCAGAAAACTCACACAGGAGAGAAACCATACAGCTGCACCGTTTGTGGGAAGGGCTTTACACATTCAAGCACATTCACCACCCATAGGCGTGTACATACAGGGGAGAAATCTTTTAGCTGTAAAGTCTGTGGAAAGAGCTTTGTCCAGTCATCAACCTTGGCTGGTCACAGCCTGACACACACAGGAGAGAAACGTCACAGCTGTTATGTCTGCAGCAAGAGATTTTTTACCTTATCAAAGCTAAAGATTCATCTTCGAACACACACAGGAGAGAATCTGCCTGTGAGAAAGAAGGAAAAGACAAGTATAAGAGTGGAAGAAAATGCAGGAGATGAGTTGTTTCTCTGCAGTCACTGTGGGAAGTGTTTTTCATCTCGGTCGAAAATGAAAAAACATGAGAGGATCCACACAGAGTACAAGTCCCTCCCTTGAAGCAGTTGTGGGAAGTGTTTCTCCTCTGAGGGTAAACTGAATGCTCACATGAAGAGACACAGCTGTCAAGTCCCACCTCTGCCCTGACTGTGGAAACAGTTATTACTCTTCCTCACACCTCAGGGCCCATATGAGGTCTCATACCGAAGGAAAACCATTACTTTGCACCGAGTGCGGGAAGGGTTTCAAGCTCACACAGACTCTGAAAAGACACATGCTGACACACTGGAGAGAAACCCTGCCACTGCGCTGTCTGTGGGAGGGACTTTACATGCCACAACTCTCTGAAAATACACATGCGAACACACACCGGAGAAAAACCTTACCCCTGTCCGCAGTGCGACCGAAGGTTCAATTCATCTTGCAACCTGGCTTCTCATCTGCGCAAGCACACTGGAGCCTAAGCATTGCGTGTTCATGAGAAAACCCACAAGGTAGAAATCCTTACCCAGATAGATGAAACCAGGAGAGATGAGGATGATGACTGAAATACTATGAAGGCTTCTCCACTGGCACTCAAATCACTACATTCCTATACTTTATATTAGAGTGAAATGTACCCTATTCTGTATTGAGGGCACTAGCTTTGACCTGCGGGTGCTATTTGAATGGCAGACACATTTGAGTTTTACCTGTTCATTAGGGTAAAACTAAAGAGCTCTGAAGTAAAGAATGAAGTCATGAATTGGGTGTATTAGTTTGTGCCATGAGTAACATAGTATTAGATATGTGTTTCCATTTTTAAGTATGCATGTATCCTTCTACTGCTACCAGAATAGGGCCCTGTATCCCAATGCTGGTTTGGTTCTAAAGCTAAGCAGGGTTGGGCCTGGTTAGTTCCTGGATGGGAGACCAGTGCTGCTGGAAGTGGTGTTGGAGGGCCAGTAGGGGGCACTCCTCCCTCTGGTTTAAAGCTCATTCCCAATGCCCCATGGGCAGTGAAGCAGACATCTGCCCTGTGTAGTTTGATGTCTTTCGTATGGGACGTTAAACAGGTGTCCTAACTCTCTGTGGTCACTGAAGATCCCACGGCACTATTCGTAAGATTACGGGTGTTAACCCCGGTGTCCCAGGGCCGAAGATCTGACATCAACTTTGTAATAAGTTAAATGCATACTTAGAAACCATAATTACTACTGGATAGTTGACAGGTAGTTAAATGAAGGGTTGTCCTAACTTGTTCAAATGTTATAATTGTAATACTACTACTAGAAATAGTTATAGCATTGTTCCTTATCAGTCCAGTATGTATGCAGGTCTTCATATTTACAACCAGCAAATCAATGGTACTGTGTGTGTACAGTACGGGTACATTTCTGTAAAAACAATGTACATGGTGCAAACTATTCTAAAGATTGAAAACCATCACAAAGCTGGTCTCAGTACTGAATTTATCTTACTACCAGCACCCAAAATGACTAAATTAATCACTGCAGCAATAGCACTGACTTAAAAAATCTTGTTTCAGTCACCAGTTTGATTGGGGTTTCCATAAAATTGTTCAATTATGTCCTTATTTACAAGACTAAAACAGAGGTTGCTAAAGACCTAACATGCTTACCTCAGATTCCCTGTCTCTGCCAGTATGTCCCTGTCTGTCCCCAGGTCTGATGTCTGTGTGCCCTCTGTTACCTGCCATAATAACATCATAATGAAACATTTACATTAGCCATTCACTTTCAAATTAAAATTGTATCTGTTAGTCTTTGATATATAAGGATACTAGGGATCTTACTTTGCATTTCGATGTAATGAAAAAATCTATTTTTTCTGGCATATTCCTACCATGCTAGTTTTACACACACCGTTCAGGTGATTTACATTAAGAGTTCAGCTTCTATCATCTATGGTCTTCTATAATTCTATGATGTACCAGGAAGATACCAAGTCAGCTAACAAATGTGAAACGAATTGCATTGACAAGGGTTGACAGCTGATTATTGCAGCTGATTTGCAGAGCTAACAAGCACCAGTTTAGTTTCTGAGATGTTTTTTTTTTTTTAATTTTAACCTTTATTTAACCAGGTAAGTTGACTAAGAACAATTTCTTATTTACAGCAACGACCTGGGAGCAATTAGGGTAAAGTGTCTTGCCCAAGGACACAACAACATTTGGCTCAGTCGGGAATCGAACTGGCAACCTTCTGACTACAAGTCTGACTCCCTACCCACTGAGCCATCTGCGCCCCATGTCTCTACAGTGAAAGGGGCTATTGAGGTTGTTTAGGTTCTCCACATCACCCACAGCCAACTCTCATGCATTTGCCCCGAGACGCACGCATTTGATTGGTTTCACACAGTGTTCAGTGTTTCAGGAAAATGCAGCCGCCTTCCATTTTTGCCCAAAATTTGGAGCTTCAATAGCGTTTTCTGTGAATAAGTCATGACTGTATAAAACATATTCTGACTCGGGGAAGGAGGAGAATGATGCACATCTTATGTTTTTTTCAATAGCATTTTCAAAATTTGGGGATTTAAAAAAATCTATATTTTTAATAAACTTACTTACTGAGAAAGCTCAAATTCTTTGGCAAAATGTTTATTGCAATATTTTGAAATAAAAGTGTGCATCGTTCTCCACCTTCTCCCAATATATAATTTTTATAGAGATTGTGCAGACATTCTAGGAGCTATTTTGAATATGAAAAGAAGAAAGCTGCTATTTCATGACACACTAAAATCATGGCCAAAGAGCACGCCAGTTTTTCTCCACAGCAGAGCAACACTTATTGTTAGAAAGCTACAAGGAGTTTGAAAGTTTGATTAAAATGCAAGGGAACACCTCCAAGTCTGCAAAAGCCAGGAGAGAGGGCTGGCAAAAAGTAGCAGACAAATTAAATACGTAAGTGGTCACCATGTTATGGTTTTATCACTTATTACAGTATTCTTGTATTTTACATAATTAAGTTTCTATTTTTTATTTTTTTATTTAACCAGGTGGGCACGTTGAGAACAATTTCTCATTTAAAACAGCGACCTGGTCAAGATAAAGCAAAAAGGTGCAAGTACAGACAGAGTTACACATGAATACAAATACACAAGAATTACACAAAGGGTAGAGTAAGGAAGAAAGATAAAAAAGTACAGTCAAGTTGAATGAGGTAGATGCAAGTACATGTACAATTAGTTCAAAAAAATCTTAGATTTAGAGGTAGATCGAATTAGTATACAGAGTAGCAGGCAAATACAATGTAATAAATTAACACTAGTATGACTGTGCAAATGGTAACTGAGCAAATAACAGTTGACAAATAATATATTTAAAATAAAATACTGTTCAAGTCAGTATATAGAAAGGTGCTTATTTGGCAAAATGCTAAGGTAATGGACAGGGCTGCTGACAGGAATCTGTGGGCCCGGGACAAACTCCACATTTTGGGCCCCCTGCTAAAGAAAATTACTGTGCAAAAACAAAATTTGGGGCCCCCCTCAGGACTGGGCCCGGGACAACATACCCGGTTGTCCCCCCCTGTCAGCTGCCCTGGTAATGGATCAGATAGGGAAAGGTAGTGCACCGGTGAGGGGGGGGTCAACAGGTGCAATGGTTGTTCTAGGGCGGTTACAAGCAGTTTTATTTATAAAGTCGTAAAGTTCTTATTCAAATATGTTCACAATGACCATAAAACCCCTCCCGATCCCTTTAAAGTACCATAATAAAGAGGAAACAAACAACTAGACAACACAAATACTAACATACAATAAACTTATTAAAACTACGTAGACAACAATCAGCGCTCAGTCTGCAAAGCAAAACAAGACAATAAATCACAGATAAATCACATTTATCATCTAACATAAAGAACAACTTATCAATAAACAAATTATACCTTTAAAAAAGAATAACAGCCCTCCATAAGGTACAGGACCACGTGGCAACTTATCATCTTTACATCACCACTCCCAGCATAGCTCCTCAGCTAACACAAGCAATGTAAAGTGTTAGGAATTAGTATACCATCAGATTACATATTACACAAACAAACAAACACTCTGACTTACTTGTGCCTGCTTGCTGTGCCCTCCTGCAAACAATGGCCCAATCAAGACCTACCCATTGCAAACTCCCCTCTTATATGGGCTTCCTGTGTGACTGCAGATTTCTGCTTGGTCCTAGGTTCCACCTGCTACAGAAATGGACGTCCTGTCAATATACCAGTAATGTGTTGATAGTGGAAGGTGGTGAAGCTTGGAGTGGTTCCCCGCCTCGCACGTCTCGGACCCCTGGAGAGAAATACTACAGTTTGCCTGCTGCTATACTGCAGAGCCTTCTGATATGCCAGCCTATGGCCCATCATCCTCTTCTCCCCATGTCTCTCCAACTTCCCCACTTCTCCATCTTCTTCTCTCAAGACGTCTCAAATGTTGTCCTCAGACCATCTAGCTCCCTCTAAAGCTCTGCAGCTCCACTCTGACACTGCTCCACTTGCTTTTTCTTCTCCTGAGGCAGAGTACTCAGCTTTAAGCAGCGTTTCAGAACTAACCAGTTGCAACTCCGAAGCAACTATGGATGCCCTAAGAACTGCGTTCTCAAGACCCCATTTCCAGCATTGAGCTTCTTCACCTTGAGCAGTAGGACCTTGTTTGAAGCAATATGTCCATCTCTCTCCCTCTGTAGCTGGGCAGTAAGGTTGGCTATTCGGCCCTTCAGGTGTCCATCTGTGAACGAGCTTCTGCCAGCTGAACATCCTTTTCCCTCAGCTGAGTATAGCATTTACTCACAGCAGCTTCCGATCGTTTTGCCCTCTGTTTCTGTACTCGGGTAGCCTTCTTCAGGGACTCAGTTTCCTGGGCTGACTTCTTTGACCCACTGGAGATCTCCTTGAAGTCATTTTGCAAGATCATTCCGCAGTATTGAGTGACATGTCCAAACTTGACACATCGCCAACATCGTCGCATAGTTTTGTTAGTTGAATTTTGTGCTTTTATTTGAGATTCTTGGGGACTGCCACGTGTAGAGTGGAAATGCTCTGTGAGTGCATTTATTGATCTCTGCTGTTGTTCAAACATTTCCTTCATCTGTACCTGATGTTGCTCTAGCAATGCTTTCATCTCTACCCATTCAGATATTTTTCCAGTTACATCTGAAGATTTGGGAGCCAAATGTATTGCTTTATCGTACATTAATTCAGTGTCCTGACTCCAGGATGAGGGACTACATTCCTGACTCCCAGTATCACCCTCTTCAACCCACCTTATTGCCTCCTCCCGAACCTCCCACCAAGTAATCCTGGAGTTAAGCCTTACGTAATCCTGGAGTTAAGCCTTACGTAATCCTGGAGTTAAGCCTTACTAACCTCTTGAGTTCCCTCTGCGTTGACGCATCTCTCACATTCTGTATGAACTGGTCCCGCAACACCTGCCCATAATTTGGGACTCCATCTCGGTCACTAGAAAGAATAGAATTCATTAAAAACATTAAGGCATGGGAGAACTCTATCAAAGATTCACTCTCCTTCTGTTTTCTTTTAAAAAACTGATGTCGCAAGTCCACAAAGGTTCGACGATCACCATAAAGCCTCCTAAGCATTTTAAATATTAGTTCAGGGTTCTCTCTTTCATGACATGGCTAAAGGTTTACTTCCACTCGAGCCTCCCCTCCAAGGTGGTCTAACAGATACCGCACTTAGTCTTTGGTGGACCAATGTTGATCCTCAATACAGGACTCTGCCTTCTCAATCCAATCCCTCATGCTGGAGTTTCCACTGGAACCATCATTTCCATAAAATTTGGGACATTTACTGTCACGGGGAATGAATACTACTCTCTCCACTGGCACTTGGGGCCTATGTCCAGACACATTACATCTATAAAGCCTTCTCCTCTTGGTGGGGCAATGGTTGAACTGGGTTCGTGGAGACGCAGAACTAGAATCAGATGCTAGAGGTGAACAAGAGGAAGACCAGTGGCCTCTAGCAGCATAGGGCCTACTAATATGTTGCCCCTGCCCTTGTCTTAATCGCTCATTTCTGCTACAATATCTTTCAATTGTTTTCTCAACAATGACAGTTCCTGAGCCAGTTTGTCTGCCATGATGTAATGACGACCTCAGTGGTAAGGGAAAACAGCAAGCAAGCACCAGTAGCAACCAAAAAAAGTCAAACCCCAATAACACAAAATAATACTACACAACAAACAACTTCACAGGCGACACCACTCCAGGTGTCCGATGATGATACTTGGCCAAGAGGATGTGTTAAATCCACCAAACCCGGTCACCTTATCTTCTAGCGCTGATCGTTGTCTACTGTACTACCACCACCAATGAACATGTCCCATAACTGCCTCAAGAATACTGTGTACCCTGTTCACAGCGTCAATTGTAACCTGGGGTAGCCAACTATGGTGTATCCCAAGGTTTGCTTACATAAGAATGTGGTACATTCACGTAAAGTGAATCCAGTAGGCAAGAGGACAGTTCTAGTTCTTATTTACACATGTTCACTTTGAGCATAAAACCCCTCCAGGGGTTTGAGTCAGGGAATGGCGTCATGAAATACTGCCTGAAGGCATAGCCCCTGTCACCAAGCCGGATCCCGTTCTAACAACGTGATCTCTCAGAAAACCGTGATACTACCACGGACACTTAACTTCAAACTCTGTGGCATTTTTACGGAATCGCATGATGATGTAGCATAGTGTAAATAGCGTAGTAGATTTTGAGGACGGTGGGTGGACGTTAAAAAATGCGACTCACATACCAAAGATTGCGAGTTCAAATCCATGTGGTCACTTTGCATGTATTTTGTTTTCTATTCCAGCGCGATGCAGACGTGTTGCAAATATGCTTTTTTATTCTTTTTTCTCTCACTATCACCATGTTTTGCACACTGGGTTTTGTGCGTTGCGCACCATTCCATTCACTCCAGTCCCGAGCGTAATACGAGCCCGTCCTCCCAATTAAGATCCACCGACTGCGGCTGTTTAATACTAACAATACATTACGACACAATACATGTTACATGTAGTTAACGGCAAGGTTTCTTAGTGGTTAAGGATAGGGTAAGGGTTTGGATAAGGCTTAGGTCCAGTTAACTGCAAGGTCTCACTGTGCGCCCATCGTGGACCTTTCGTGAAACTGCCACGGATTTTGGTCCCATTCCGTGAACCTGCCACGGATTCTGAAGTTCAGACTCGGTGGCAGTATCACTATAGTCAGCAACACAAAATCATGGACCCACTGCCACTCCTATTCAACACAAAAAACATGGATTTGAAGTATACTAAAGGAACCCAAGGTCCAAGCTTAAGGTCTCTCTGTGAAGCGTACAAGAGTGAGGGACCTGGTATCGTCCTGCTTCCCCCAACTCCGAGTGAGACAGAGGTTCGCCCAAATCTAACCAGCCACTGATTTACCCCTTTACTTATTTTTGAGATGTCAGTTTGTTAACTATGGCCTTTTATACCAATGTCATTCTATGAATCAATCAAATTTATTGTAAATTCTTTTTTTACAAAAGCCATTGTCACAAAGTGCATTGACAGATACCCGGCCTAAATGTAATTCAATGTGGACTCCCAGCCAAATGCAGTGTACAGAAGACAATGAGTGTGGATATCCGCAGCAGTAATAAAACACAGAGCCTCATGAGACTATCAAGTAGTTTTAGCACTGATAATGAAGCATGCATGTACAGCACATACACGAAGGTAGCTTCTACACTTTCAATACTATGTTGATAAGACAGCCACAATTGTTACCCTTAGCTTCTACACCGATTCAGCAATGTGTGTTTTGAGTGACAAACCTTAATCCAAACAAACTCCCAGTTATTTGTAGGAGCACGTTTGAGGACAGAAATGTCCAGGCTACTAGTCTTATGATCGGGTAAACGTTTATTTTATGGACTTAAAAGACAGTATATTTTTAGTTTTAATTGCATTCAATACCATTTTATGATATATAGGGGATTTTTGTAGTAACAAAAATATCTGACTGGAGATTACCAAATGCTAGCTCAAAGTATAGTGCAGCAGCATTAGGTATACAGAATATATATTTACATTTTAAATATGCACTTTATTTTAATGAGTAGAAACATTTTCATTTGTTTATATAGCCCTAACATGGATGAAACCAGGAACACGTTGTTACGTATTCTTACACATTTAATATGATTACAAAGAATGGTGTTTGGTGAAGATACATTAAGGCAGTGGTCCTCAAACCCTTCCATGGAGGGCCTAGTGTATGCAGGTTTTCGCTTTTACCTTGTACAAGCCTGATGGAGTAGCTCACTAATTGGTTAGTATCTCCCCTCACCTGGCAGTCTAGGTCCTAATTATGCTCTAATTGAAGGGAAAGACCAAAAACCAGCATACACTAGGCCCTACGTGGAAGGGTTTGAGGACCACTGCATTAAGGTGACTCAAACATCTACTGAAGTGTCTTGTTACATCCTTTTCTCCAGCTGTTCTCGCCAGTCCTCTAAGGCAGTGGATTTCAACCCTCTCCTCGGGGCACACCATACGTTCCAGTTTAGCTGTAGCCACTGAGCTAGCACACCTGATTCAACTCATCTTATAATGATCAGACCCTTAATTAGTGAATCCGGTGAGCTAGTTCAGTGGCTACAGTTAAACTGTGGAACGTCTTGTGTTCCCCGAGGTTTGAGAACCACTGCTCTGGGAATTCTGTTGTTTTCCAACTAAGCCACTGGTCTGAATATAAGCTCAAACTATTTTTATGTTGTTATCCATCTCAGGTTAGTTTAGCTGGCAGATTCTTTTCTCCAGCGTAGCTTGTAAATAGACAGCTACACATAAAAGAAGCATGACACTTGACACACATTCGTAAGATTGATTTAACTGCAATTTAATATATTTTCTCCCTATCATTAAACAGAACAGGAAGCTACAAATCTTCAACATTATATCAACCAAAACATAGGAAAAAAAAATAATTTGTAAACTGGGTCTTAAATGGATTTCCAATTGAACAAATAGGTGGTAGTCCTTAAATAATTTTTAAAGTTTGTACAAACTGCAACTGATCAGGAATACCAGCAAGGGAACATTTAAAGGAAGTGGAATGGACAGTGTAAGAAAGTGTGGAAGTACTTCTAATCACAGTGGAAACCTAGATTTTCTTATCACATTTCTACAGTTCCAGTCAAATGTTTTACAACACCCAGGGATTTCCATGTTTCCGATGGAAATGGAACCACAGTGCTATTAAATGAAATAAAATTTATATCCAAGACAGTTGCAAATGTTTCTCTGATTTATAATAAATTATTCAGAGAAAGGCAGAGCAAGTTTTCAGCTGCCATTTATTCAGTGTCTTAATGATGAAACTTTAGCTCATACACAATCAATCATGTTTTGACTATAACTTCTGATCAATTTAATGCCACCTTTTGAATGAAGGTATACATTTTTATAAAAACAAAAATATGTAAATCCCTTCTAAAAATGTTATCTGGTAGTTTACATTCTTTAAATACAAGATTGTGCCTTTTAAATTGCAAAGTCCATTCATAGCACTATGCCCTTGACCCTCAATTTACTAATTTGCTCGGAGTCTACATTGCTTGTTTAAATTAAAACATGTCTTTTACACGGATGTCTGCATATAAACTGAGCAAGGACAGTGTACATCAGAATTCAAAATGAGATGGCCCTACTAGTCAGCTTTATTGGAGTAAAATCCTCTTTCATCACCCTGATCTGCAGTTGTGCACACTTCAAAAGAGGTAATTTAGACACTTGACCCCCATCTCCAATGCCTAGTGTGACTGGTCGATTGGGGGCTGTGCTTCCCCAATGTGTGTTTTCATGTGTTTCGTCAAACACCTAGGATAAGAGAACCTCTCTCCACAGATGTTGCATCTGTAGGGTTTCTCCCCTGTGTGGGTTCTCTGGTGTGTTGCTAGTGTGTCAGACCTGGGAAACCCTTTCCCACACTGACTGCAGCTGTAAGGTTTCTCCCCAGTATGAGTGAGCTGGTGCTTCTTCAGTGACCCAGAGCGGGCAAAATCCCTCCCGCAATGGGAGCAGTGGTAAGGTTTTTCTCCAGTGTGCATCCGTTTGTGCAGAGTCAGACTTCCGGATTCTGCAAAGCACTTGCCACATTGGTCACAGCAGTACGGTTTCTCTCCTGTGTGCGTTCGCTTGTGTGTTTTGAGCTGGACCAGGGTGAGGAAGGTCTTGGGACAGTCAGAGCATTGATGAGTCTTCTCCCCATTGTGTGTGCGCATGTGAGCATTGTAGATGTCTAAGGAGTAGTAGCCTTTGCCACACTGTGGGCAGAGGTATGACCTCACTTTAGCATGTGACTGCTGGTGTACTTTTAGGTGGCCCAATTGGGAGAAACTCCTCTCACATTTGGAACATTTGTAAGGCTTCTCCCCAGTGTGCGTCCGCAAGTGTGCTTTAAATGTGGCCCCGTGGCTGAATCTCTTCTTACAGTAGGAGCACTGGAAAGGTTTCTCTCCTGTATGAATCCTTTCGTGGCTTTTCAAGCCTGAAGTTTGGCCAAAGCATTTCCCACACTGAGAGCAGAGGTGTTTTTTCCTTCTAGGGTGGATTCTCTGATGAGACCTGAGATCTGCTGATGAAGTGAAAGTGTTCTCACACAGATCACAGCTGTAGTTTGTTTCTCCAGTGTGTGTTTGCAGGTGGAGTTTTAAACTACATTTTGTTGTAAAGGTGTTCTCACAGAGTGAGCATTTGTATGGCTTCTTTCTTGTATGTTTTCGCTTATGTGAACGCAGATGACTTGAGGAACTAAGACTCATTCCGCAGTCTGAGCAGGTGTATGGTTTCTCTCCTGTGTGTATGCGTTGGTGTACCCGGAGTGCTGCTGACTGAGTAAATCTCTTCTCACACTGTGAACAGCTATAAGGCTTCTCTCCTGTGTGCCTACGCAGATGAATTTTAAATTGGCTTGAATGAGGAAAATTCTTCCCACATAGATCACAGACATAAGGCTTCTCTCCTGTGTGTACTCTCTGGTGTACTTTCAGGTTATGCAACTGAGCAAAACTATTGCCACATTGGGAGCAGCAATATGGTTTCTCTCCTGTGTGGATTCTCTGGTGTTTTTTCAGTTCTGACGAAGTGTTGCATCTCCTCCCACAGTCAGAGCAGCAATGAGGTTTCATCCCTGTATCTCTACGTTTGTCATCCTTAGAGTTTTCTGTTGATGAGGAAGTAGATACAGTAAATACAGTATTTTCTTTAATAAGTACAAACTATGTATTTAAGTAAAATCACAGTACATTTGCAATCATAACAATATGTGTGTAAATGAGCACCTACTTTGAGCAGTGAAACCACCCACTTCCCCCTTGCCTCCGAATGTCATAGTTTCACTCAGCAGTTGTGTTTTCCTGCAGTCCTCCAGCCGCACACACATCCTTTTCATTAAGGCGATGTCATGGGAGGGACAGGCAGGTGACTCGGACTGAGAGGTGGGTGACGAAGGCTCGTCCTGGAAAAAACAAAGATTGAAACAAGAGAAGTCTTGATTAGGCTGCAAGGGAAAATATATCATACCTGCAACTGCTTTTACAATCCCCCCAACATGTTCTGCTTTATGTACACTCATACATGAAAAAAATATGGGTCATGCAAACAGTAGGAGTGAAAAACATAAAAAATAAATAGAACATCTTCTGGTGGTAGAAATAGAACCACATCTACTGGTGGTAGAAGTAGAACTCCATCTATTGGAAGTAGAAATATCACAGCTAAACCTACAAAGCTTGCAGCTTCCACTCCATTGCAGGAAAACGCAGAACCGATTTATCCCACCAACCTTGCCTTGGTGGCAGCTCTGCAACCCCATTTGACAGTTGCAGGATGATGAGAGGCGCTCACATGGTTCATCCAACCACATGTCGTCGAGCTGGCCTGATACTTTTCGCACTGTTTAACCAATATGGGCGCCTGTAGTCGGCTCATGAGCAAGATGATTGACAGTAACTATACTTCCACGATTAAATTTACAGGCTCCCAAGTCACTAGAGTGACGTGGCAAGGTAGATAATCTGATTTATCGTTCCCATATCCGGGGCAGCACTATGACAAAGGCACGCTGGAAGCTGTTTCATGCGGTGAGGCTGAGGGCTGGGTCAGCAAATATGTTACGTCATTATATCGTGGCTGACGACAAGACATGACATTTCTCTGTGCTTTATATGTGTTGTCGCCATAAAACATATTTAGTTTAATATATAAATTTCAATATTATAGGCTAATCTTATTTTTTTATTTAATCAATGTTGAATATGAAAGTGAGCATGCAGCATGAGAAAGATATGATACATCATGAGCGGCTCAATATGTCTGGAGACATGGAGTGGGTAGGACATGATTTTGACCACTTTATTGAGTTTTGTTTTGTAAAAAGACTCTTTAAAAGATTTTAATTTTGTATAAATTGTATCGTAATTTTGATAAATGTTTTATTAACAAATTGCCTGTACAAGTAGCAAATATATAGCAGTAATAAGGCGCCGGTACGATCACCTGCATTGCACGTGAACTGGAGGGCGCCGAAACTCAGCTGGTGCCCCACAGATTTGAGAAATATAGGCTGTTGTAGAAAGCCTGAAATGTCTACTTTTAAACGAAACTATACAAAAAAATAGGCTACTCTCTGATTATGTAATCCATATGAAATGACGAGTCTACATCGTCAACTTAATCTTTGCAGGGATACAGAAAACACCAGTTTATTAATAAACAATTAAATGTCGCCTTGCTATTTTTGACACATTCATAATCATTACGTTTGTCGGTTCTTTATTACATAAACGCTCACTGTCCTGTACATAGCCTATTTAAGTAATTCAATTAATATCAAGGGGCAATTTGTCCACTAATGGCTTAAATGAACAACTACTAGTATTCTAGAAAAAACTTTAGTCGGAGGCAGCCCTTATTCAACATATTTTTAAAACAGCAGGCCATTCTGGTTGGAGCGAGCGACTTTGACTGGAATGAGCGAGCGGAGCGCAATATTCAGAAATGCGCTCTCTGCTCACATGCGTTGATCAGAACAAAGCATAACAAATTTAAACATTATTTAATTTTCTCCGTAGCTTGAAGACTCACTACATTAGGCGTTAAGAGCGTTAGTTGACGCTGTCCACTGACGCCCACTTCATCAATCACGTAAAATGAGATGCTGCAGCCCCCGCACCACCCCCCTTCCAGCGCTACTGCTATGACAAGTTACACTTCCTCGTGCTGGAGGTCCGGGGAAAGATGGAGAAGCCATAGTGACACTCAAACCACTTGTGGCAGTTTGTCCTGAACTGAGGTCACATTTACAAAGGTCCTGGGTATTAAAACCAAAATTATGGAAAGCTTTGTAGATTATTTTCATGAATCCCTTTTTAACTCAAATATAATTTTCTTTTTTCCAAGAAGGAATGCAATAGCTCATGGTAAACAATATGGTATTAAAAGTATAAAGAGTAGGGTATACAAAGGAGACAAAGAACAACATCGTATGTAGAGTATGTACATGTAAACAGTACTCATAGAAGAATAACACTTTGCAGCTAAGGTGCAGTTATCAACAGTGACTATGTTGAGGACATTTGAGTTCCTAACAGAATACGCTTGTCTCATCAGACCTGTGACACACATGAGCAGGTCAGCAGGTCTCCTTAAACATTTGGTCATCTTCTAGAACTTCAGACTTGTGACCCATCTCCTATAACTATACTACAAAATAAACACATACACAGACATGAACGGTTACACAAAAGGACGGTACTGGGAGATGTACTAGGTACAGTGGACCAAAGTGGACGGGACAGGATGGCTCAGGTCGCGATCATCAGCAATAACCTTCTATGCTTTCCTATGGCAACTGGTGTTGTATTTGCCATTCAGGGGGCAGTGATGACACCACTGAGTTGCAGTACCAGGCAGTGATGAATCCTGTCAGTCTTCTCTTGATGGTGCCCTGTAGAAAACTGAGAGCTCTCCAGGACAGGCCACATTTCTTCAGCCTCCTGAGGTTGTGCAGACGCTGTCGTGCCTTCTTAACCACAGTGGACGACTGTAGTGACCAATCAAGCCACTCAGATATGTCAATTCTGAGGAAACTTGAAATCTGCGACACTCTCTACTGAGCAATGTAAAAACAAATGAAGTGTGAAGGTGTGGGTTGGCCTCCGCCAAGGCTGCGCTTTGTAACCAATCCTGTTTGTAGTATTTATGGACAAGATATCGAGGTGTAGTCTAGGTGGGGATGGGTTGCAGGTCGGTGGGCTGGGGATCTCATCGCTGCTTTTTGCAGATGATGTGGTCCTGATGGCATCATCGGCCTGTGACCTTCAGCACTCACTGGATAGGTTTGCAGCCGAGTGTGAAGCGGCTGGGATGAGGATCAGCACCTCTAAATCTGAGGCCATGGTTCTCAGCAGGAAACCGATGGAGTGCCTACTCCAGGTAGGGAATGAGTCCTTACCCCAAGTTAGGGCTGGGCAATATATCAATATTATATCGATATCGTGATATTAGACCGATTATCGTCTTAGATTTTGGATATCGCAATATCGTGACATGACAAAAGTGTTATCTTTTCCTGGTTTTAAAGGTTGGATTACAGTAAAGTGATGTAATCTTCTGAACTTACAGAATGTTCTAGCTTTTCTATTATTTGCCTTTACTCCACTTAGTTATTATAAACACATCAATGATAATTATTTATCAAAAATATCATTGTGTAAATATTTCTTTGTAAGTACCAATTGTCAGCCCTACAATATCGATAATGAGCTATTTATATTACATTTTTTCCATATTGCCCAGCTCTATTTGTCATACTTACTCACTACATCCAGTATGATTGAGCATTATTCTTTTACTATAATAGATTTGAATATTAAATTGACAGAGATTGGTAAATGTTCCAAAACAAAATCTGTGTCTTACACACCTCTTTACAAAGAAAATGCAATTCTTCACTTCACAATTCCCTTTTTTTCTTTACATATGTGTGCACATTTTCCAAACTTTTAAAATAATTAAATATCGAGATAAATATCTTTTATCTTTAAAGCTACAAAATATATTGAGATATTCATTTCGAGCCATATCGCCCAGCCCTACCCCAAGTGAAGGACTTCAAATACCTTTGCGATCTAGTTCGCGAGCAATGGAGCGGGCGATTGGTCAGAGAATTGGCGCAGCAGGGCGGTATTACACTCGATTTATTGCACAGCAGTGACGAAAAGAGAGTTGAGCCAGAAGGCAAAGCTCTCAATCTACCAGTCAGTTTTGTTCCTACCCTTACCTATGGTCATGAAGGCTGGGTCATGACCAAAAGAATGAGATCCAGGGTACAAGCGGCCGAAATGGGTTTCCGCAGGAGGGTGGCGGGCGTCTCCCTTAGAGATAGGGTGAGAAGCTCAGTCATCTGTGAGGATCTCAGAGTAGAGCCGCTGCTCCTTTGCGTCGAAAGGAGCCAGTTGAGGTGGTTTGGGCATCTGGTAAGGATGCCCCCTGGGCGGCTTTCTAGGGAGGTGTTCCAGGCACGTCCAGCTGGGAGGATGCCTCGGGGAAGACCCAGGACTAGGTGGCGAGATTATATCTCCAACCTGGCCTGGGAACGCCTCGGGATCCCCCAGTTGGAGCTGGTTAATGTGGCTCGGGAAAAGGACGTTTGGGGTCCCCTGCTGGAGCTGCTGCCCCCGGATAAGCCGATGAAGATGTATGGATGAAGTAAAAAAAGTCTGAATTCTTTGACAATTTGAACACACCGTCACTGTACGTAAGCTGGCTTTTCCTTGGCTATGACAAGATATGTCAGAATCTATAACACAGGCAACATGATACTGGCCTTAAGCTGAGACATTCAGAAATTGTAAAACTGAGTTGACAGGCGCACAACATTCTAAAGATCGATGTGAGAAAGTCCTCCCATATCAGTGCTTCACCAATTTGTTCTAACCTAAGCTGAAACTACAGGGATCATCCAAATGTCACAACCAGGACAAAATGGCAGCCATGAGGGCTCCTTATCCTGGATTTCTTTGCATTCTAAAAAAGCAGAAAGAGAGGAGAGACTTCAAATATTCTCCATGAATGCTTTTACAGAATGACAGAAAGTGATGGCAAATTAGAGGATTGACAAACAAACCCTTATCAATGGTGTAATTAATACTCACTCCACTCTGTTTTGGTGTTTGATTTTCAGGCTCCTCCTCCAGCCCGTTGCTAGGAAACCAGTCCTTGTTCTCCACATCACATTTTCCATCACACTCAGTGGTTTCATCATCATCAATATTATCATAAATATCAGACTGGTTGGGAGTCATCTGTTCCACGCTAGATTCCTCCTGAATCTTCTTGATGTCGTCTTTCAGTCGGAGTAACCAAGACATTCCCTGCTCCTCTGATTTTACAGAATCAGCGTTTTCCCAGATTTCCTCCATGATTTTACGCCGCAACGAGCGGTGGTGTTTTCCATTAACTTCGGCTCCATCTATTCCCCAGCGTTCACACAGGTATCTTAGATTGTCCTCGGTAAGCGTAAATAAACTCTGTTCAATTTTATCCAACGTTGTTTCCCTCTCCCCAGTCATGTCGCGGTGCTTGAGTAAAAGCAATGCAGTCAATAGCGAGACAGCAAGAAGTCCAGACACAATAGATGACCTGTAACAGATGCAAACAAGAAAACCAGACACATTAGATGACCTGTAACAGAAGCCTGACATTACAGCTCAGATTCAGAATATACATGATTATACTTGAGTAAATAATTCTACAAGAAGACTAATTCAAGCTAAACCAGAAGAATTTAGCGCTTGTATCTTTAGTAAATGTGCCCTTTAGACCAGTGGTCCTCAAACCCTTCCATGGAGGGCCTAGTGTATGCAGGTTTTCGCTTTTACCTTGTACAAGCCTGATGGAGTAGCTCACTAATTGGTTAGTATCTCCCCTCACCTGGCAGTCTAGGCCCTAATTATGCTCTAATTGAAGGGAAAGACCAAAAACCAGCATACACTAGGCCCTCCATGGAAGGGTTTGAGGACCACTGCTTTAGACTAATAAAATTTTAGATATCAGGTGTACACATGCAACACTTTTCTTAAACTTTGAACTAATTAAGCGAGTGATTCATGAGTCATTGGTGATGTGTGTAAATACAGAACTGATAAATTTTCATTTGGTTTCCCAGTTTGGCCATTTACAGAAATAACATATCTGTTTATTTCCAGGTCGCTTATCGGTCTGTTCTATGTTGAGTGAATCAAAACTTAGTACACCAGGCAGTTAATTCCAGGCTCAAGTTTGCCAACACTGGCTGATCTCTTGGTCTTATTTTTGGAGGCTAAATATATCTTGTTTTGAAATAGATTGTTTCGTTACAAAGCCTGTCATTAGATTCTATACAGAGAACTGATCAGCTATACATTTCCAGAGAAAAACAAATTATACTTTTCTCTTATTCCCCATTACAGTTCTAAGTTGAATCAAATTCAAATGTGTTTACATAAATATCTATTTGGTGTCATTTAAAAGGAAAAAAAAAGTTGCTATATTACATTTTATTCTATAATCATGCACAAATATTGTATTTCTTAACAAATAATCGTTCCAAATCCATGGATACCAATGGTAATATATTAGGATACAATGACTTCAAACGTAAATATAATTTAAGATGCAACATTAAAAAATACTATATGGTGAATAAAGGGATTTCACCAGCACTTATTTGTACGATCAAGGAAGAACACATTCATTGGTAATAACCAAACTTACATCACTGATCATTGAGGGTTGTCTTTTCTTAGACAAGAAATGAACGAATACATTCTTAAGACTTCTAACTAAATTGTGTTTTGGCTCACATTTAAAAAGGTATATTCTACAGCAATACGCAACAGCTAAATCAATTTTGAAGACAAAGATTTAAGATTTTGCAAAACAGAGGTAGAAACGATTTAACACTTGATTTCTTATAACAGATCTATATTTTGGAAGGATTTCTACAATTGGATAAACGACAATCATTTAATTATGCCAATTAATGGTAAGTTACAGTAATGTCAAATTTGGTTTCTATACGTAAAAAATGGCCGCAACCATTTCGCTCTCACACTATTATAGCAGCAATTTATAACAGCGTTTAAAGAAATCGACCTGTAAATAAAACTGTGGTAAACAACGAAGTGTTATCAGACATATATATATATATATATATATATACAAAATAACATATCCGGACAAAAGTTATATATGTATTAAATATAGGTATTAACTTCCGCACTGCCATGTAACCGTTTCACAAAACAAAAGTAAAGTTTTCGTTATATAACGACAATGTACACTTCAGTGTTTCATACATGAAGAAAAATATAAATCAGGCTACAGTTTTGGAATACTGTATATCTGATATGGTACCCAAACAAACTCACCAAATTCTTTGATTATACTGCTGGTTAGCAAAGTATCTAGCTATCCACCGTGGAATATCAGATAAAATTTGAAAGTTAGATAGCTAACCATATCGATTTATTTACGTCTAATGATCCTTCAAGAAGCTATATTCAAATAAGTTATCTGGCTGTTTTATATATTATAAATTTAAAGAGTATAAAACTCGAAAGCTGCTAGCAACACTCTTTGAAGTTCACAAAAGTCTCGTCTAAAACAAAAGTACTTCCGGACCCGGGTCACAATATTTCATAATAAAGGTTAGCAACCAATAATAGTGAATGTAAGATAGAAAATAAACAAAAAAAAATTTCACAACTACCTTACATTTTATAGCAATTTAATTTAAACATTTTTATTGAGAATGACAAAACAATGGTAAGAGTCCAATGACCAAACAATACACACAATATTTTTCTCCAAACATACCTACCTCCCTGGCCTGAGTATCACCCATCCAAAATTACTGCTACTACCTGCCCCATGTTCCCAGCATGCTTGTTACACCATTTTGGTTGGATGAAATCCCTCTTGGCCTTGCAGATATACCCAATATTTCACTAACAATTGGTGTCTCCAAAATTGAAATGGCATTTCAAAACCTCCCGGGGTAGTTCGGAACGTGCCACTACTAGAATCTTACATAGATGAGGTCAGCGCTATCGACCCATATCTGGATGGTATCATTTGGTCGTTTCCTGGTTTCCAGAAGGGCACAACTACTCTCCCATTCATCTTTGAAAACTCAAGCTTATTCATTAACATCAGCCTGGCTGAATTAATGAAGCCACACTGGAGTCTTCCCTGATCCTCCGATTTATTTGAATCAGAATTTGCCAACTGATAGGAACAAATAAATCTCTGTTCCCTTACCTGACCACTGACTAATGCAATACTCTTGCAACCTTTAATAGGAAATGAACATCAAATGTAAACAGTGTTTCACAAGGCATTCGATTTCTTAACTATTTAAAATTTGCAATCGTCAACGCTCCTTTATCACCATTAATAACAACCATTTGTAATAACACACATCTTTAATAATGATCTTCCAATGTTTAAGCAATCGTTAGCTTTCTATGGGTAAATGTTATCACCAAAATAAGACCATCAACCAGACATTGACCAGACCTTTAAAACCAAACCAGGTGTTTTCAGCTTTTGTGATCATAATAATGAACCCAAATCAAAAATTATTATAAAATAAAACCTAATGTGAGAGCTTTTCTACTGTCCCTGTTTAAACAGAGTAAAACAAAAAAACCTGTTAAAACTTACTTAGAGAACTTCTTTTGCTCTCCTGGTTTTAAACAGCCGAAACTTGCCAGAGTGGGTGCAAATACTTTGCGTGTTGTCTTACAGGCACGAATGCTTCTGATAAGACAACAGTTCCTCCGAGAGAATACTAGAGAAATTACTGAAAATTGGAGAGGTAAATTAACACATTTAAACCTTCAACTATGTATAATGTTACACATACATAATGTTCTAGATGTTATTTAATTTATGCATAGCATAGTTCAATAGTTTCCAATCCTATAATTAGTTGTGAATCAAGTCTTAGGGATGGGACCCTTTCACCCAGATTAACAGCAGACACAACAGGCGCCTTTTTGCTGTGACAGGAAGGAACCAGTCTTGTAAACGGCAGTTTTTCAATCATAGGGAAATCCCATCTGCAGTTAGACCATCCGCAGGTATTATCCAGGCAGGTTGTGGTCTAGGGACTCAGGGAAGCAATTCCCTTACTAAATCCAACAATTCTGTAATACTGAGTAATTTCAAAATCCCCGATCTGGTGATTCCCTATTTGATAAGTTCAATTTAAAATGTGTCTGAATTTTGCACACCTCTAACATATGTATAATAACTGCCAGTAGGCCTACTTATAGAAAATATTATCTTATTATAAGTGTTGAATGCGTTAATACTTACCAATTAGTTCAGGGACGGGAAACTAAAGTATTACAGCTGCCGTTGCATTCACAAGTCCCGTCCCAATTTCACTGATGATACAAATGGAGGTTCCCCTTTTGCAAGAATGACTTAATAACTCATTTGGAGGCTCTTTATATATAATAACTTAATGCCAACACAGAAGAGTAACAATAGAGGCTCTTGTAGTTCAACACAATCATACCGACAGGGAAATTAATCCACAACAGTCCAACATAAACAGGGGTTAGAACCCAGAATGAAGCGCACCACCTACTGGATCACTAAAGGCTAAATATCCACTGGTGTGGAGAATCACCTGATCAACCATTCTTATATTTATAGGATCAACCATATACGTATAGGATCTACCCAGGAGTAACCGGCTACATAATCAGTGTCCAGAAAGTGGTGCCAACGTCCCATAATTAAACTCAAGTCCACAGAGCTTCTCCTGGGCTATACGATAATTTCTATACAGTAAATTGCATGGTTATGACACGATAGTTAGCATATTTTCACACAAATGGCTGCTACAGAGCCATAACGTGAGATGTAAAGGTAATGGAGCTCTTTATACATTGTCCAGTTTCTTTAGAAAAACAATGGACAAATAGAGTCTTTAAACCCTTCAGATGTAAATATATTTGCTGTCAAAGTCACCTTATAATGAATAGGAGTGTATGGAATGCATTAGAATCCACCCAGGGCTGCTTCAACTTCAGGGTCCAAGCCTACCCCCTTATATATTTGCAGAGTTTTATTTATATATATACATATTTTTTTTTGTTGGCATTTTTGTTTCTGCATATCACGTAACTTCCATGGAAGCTCGCTTTTGGTCTATGGCTACAGAATGTCACCCTAACCTTAACCATAGTATTTTTATATAAAAAATATAGCTTCTATATAATGGATAACTCACCGTTTTGTGATATGCAGGAACCAAGGGCGGACTGGCCATCTGGCATACCGGGCACTTTCCCAGTGGGCCAATGCACATTTTGGGCTGGCCCAACCACCAACTGACAAAAAACATTTTTTTTAAGTCCAGCCCATGAACCGGCCAAAAGGCCTAGATCGGCCGTTTTTTCAATAATATCACATATAGGCTAGGTTTTTTTTCTGACCGACACGGCCCATGAAACACATAGCTCAGTGGCCCATTGGTTCAGGCGTGGTTCTAGCAGGGGGGCAAACATGTTCACCTGTCAACACTATGTTGTGTCGGCAACACAAACTCTGATTTGTCCTTTCAGAATAATCATTGTGAAGTCATTAGAAAGCTAGTGAATTGTAACCAAATGCAATTGAATTGTGTGTAAAGAAACAAGAGCATATGATTGCAAAATTGAAATTGATTGAATATATTGTTAGTTTCTCATGTAAAAACACGATTACATTTGAAAGCATTCACTAGAGTCTGTTTTATCCAACAATATTTTAGCAACACATGAATATAGACCCAGTATATATGCAATTAATTAACAATGATTATTGTAATGAATTATGAGCACTATTATTCTGAAAGGAAAAATCTGAGTTTGTGGTGCCGACATAACATAGTGTTGCCAGGCAAACGTGTTTGCCCCCCTGCTAGAACTGCTCCTGCATTGGTTGTTTTCCTAATTGACACTGGACTGGCCCAATCATATCTTTAAAAAGCATCGTCTTTGGGATTTCTGCCTGCAGGGTTGCCAGATTGGGAGGTTTCGCAATCTGTTTTGCAGGCAAAAATGGGTTTGGGCGGGTGGATAAAAATTGGTCTGGTTTAGGATCAGTTCAGCAGGTTTTTGTAGCCAAAACGCCGGCACATCAGATCCTTCTTCCTATGACCCCTTGTTCAGCAGGCAGCAGTCTCACTCAACCACACACACACACACACACACACACACACACGCACACACACACACACACACACACACACACACACACACAC
>JACXGM010002985.1:0-43948 GCA_016801145.1 Umbra pygmaea | reverse complement strand
GGGGGGGGGGGGTTCTGTAACGTTTCCCAGTTCTCCTTCCCAGAAAACAGCCACTTCCTTTGTTTATGTTGCTCAGAACTACAATTCCCATTCACCAGTTCTACTTCCTGTGGACTACAGCTTCCCTAGTCAGGTCTCCAAAGAACTACATTTCCCATACCCGGACACAATCAGCCTAATTCCATTCACCTGCTCTCACCCATGCAGTATTCAAGTCACACACCTCTCCTTGCCTCTTTGCGAGGTATTGTGAGTATTGATTTCTCCTACTAAGCATTCCTTTCTTGTATTGTTATTCTGGCTTGACCTCTGCATTGAATTTAAGTATTTTGTCTCGGATTGTCCTTTGTACCTTTGCCTGTTTTCTTGGATGGATATTCTGGCTTGACCTGTGCATGGTTTGTTCTATATGATGTTTTGGATTACCCTCTATACCATCGCCTGAACTGTTTATGCCTTGGGTGTTAATAGCCTGCCTGCCTGTTATCCTGATCCGTTTTTCTTAATATTAGCTACAGCATGTGGCATTTTACAGCTCAACTTTACCAGCGCAACTTTCTGTCCCTCATCATCACTGGTGGCATGTTGCTGCATAGCTGTCTGGCTAAATTCTTCACTGCTGGGTCTGCTGCTAATATTTAACTGTGAGGTGCTGCTAATTATTTCAGTTAGTTGGTGACATTTATCGGTTTCTTTCCATCCATAAATCTTTCCGTTTATTGCCCACGGCCACGTTATGCATTTAATTTATTTCTAAGCTTCTATTTACCGTCTATTCGGGTGGTTTCTTCCACCGCTTCCACTTCTTCTCCTTACTTGGCGGCCACGGCCATTGCAGCTGGCATCCAACTTAAAGGTGCATTGCTGCCACCTACAGTACTGGAGTGTGAACCAGATTAGTAGGGGAAAAAAACTGGTGATGACTGCATGTGTGGTGGGTGGTGGGCCGGCCCGCCGGCCGTCCTGAAGTACCGGCCAATCTGTGATTCTCCAGATCACACAGATGGCCAGTCCGCCCCTGTCTCTCATAGACTCTCAAGTATATTTTTTCATTACAATCTCTATGGGTTCCGGGAGGGCTTGCACTTACGCGCTTTTGTCATACGTAACTAAGAAAAGAGCGGGTAGCAGCTTTAAAAACTTCACATACTACTGCTGTCAAGATGGCTAGCGTTCAGTGGAACTCGATTGTCTCTTTGAAAGAAGTTTATTTTAGTCTGCGAATGAATCACGATAAATTGGCAACGAAATAATTAGGACCAGACCAAATTTAAACATTGAACAGGTTTCTACTGAGGGAGGTAAGTCCTACACCCGACGATTTTCCAGAAATTGGTAAGAACGAGAAACCTAGCTAGCAGGCTGCGACGTAGTCTTCTGCTACCCCTGCCTACTCTTTCACCCTAAAGGCGGCACATCAGATAGCACTGCTTGGACAGTGACTGGTGTAACAGACATGCACCATCTCTCAGAAATGATGAAGAAACACGAGCTGTCAAAGACCCACATGGATAGATTGTCTGTTTTGGGGAGAGTGAACATTGCCACTCAACTGGATGAGGGATACAGGCTAGGTGTCCGTCGCCAGTCTATTAAGCGGGACTTCATCCAAAAATCACAGAATTTAAATGATGTGGTGATTCACCTGTTTGCGTCTCAGAAAGGATATCGATATGAGCTTCTCTTCAGATAAGGTAGGCCAGGCTTGCTCATTTTTACAAATTTGTACAATTGGCAAGAATAATGTTGTTCATTTTTACGAATATATACAATTGACCAGAATATGGTTGTTCATATTTACAAAGCATACAAATAGCTGTGTTTACCTTTTTAGAATATTTTTTCAAATGCTGTTGCCAGGCAAAATGTCTAACACTGTTCATGTTCATTTTCACAAATCTGGGGGCAGAATATAGAAGTATATATAAATTGCTTATTACCAATAACTATGCATCAAGTCTTTATCAAAAGCTCCTGCTCTCTTGTTGTGAATTTTGCTCTGGTGACATATTTACAATTCAACCATGAGGCCTTTTTGAAGTAAGTAATTAATGTGTATGTCATAATTCTTTAGTTAAATTCTTTTAGCAGCACCTCATCATTCTGGTTTGGTCTTCAATGTGTAAAGCCAAGATGCACAGACCACACTAGGTCAAGACTCACTTGTTCATTCACTTATTTGGGACAATGTTACTTTGCTTTTATTAAGTAGCACTTTGGTGATATCCTACATTCCAAAAAATGTAGTTCTAAAGATCCACGTCCATCAACAATTTGTCTACTTGTTATTGACATGCTGTTACTATTTATTGTTTAAAGTGTGCACTTCCCTTTACTGTAAAAGATTATTAGGTTGCACTACCTTCGTAATGTTGTAAAGGTGGTAAAAGCTCTTGCTGATCCTGCAATCTGAACAAATACCAAGATGCTGTATTTTCAGATGATTACAAAGTTCATTTGTTTATGGAAAGTGTTGATGAATGTGAAATAACACCCTTGATTATCGGTATTTCTATATACCACTGTGATTTTTTATTTGTAAGCCAATACTTTTGATATCAGTCAATAAATGGCTGTGTTATTGACTTATATGCTTGTAGATTTATCTTTTAAAAAATGTGTCCTGTTTAGCTATTTTACATCACACAACATTGGATTAATAATGGTTGAATAAGTGGAATAATTCATTGTGGAGCCATGTCATTTTTGCTTATGAAGGCTCGTAGATGCAAATTTCTTACATAGCTTTCCACCTGTATCTTATGTAGCTAGAGGGGAAATCGTTCTGTTGTGTGTTGCTATCTAGTGGTATCACAATGTATGAGTTAATCATCTAGCAACAAATTAATATTGTCTTGCTTAATGTGCTCATTGAAGGGGTCACCTTAATCATTCAGAAAAATTTCCCCCCTGAGAATTTTTTCAGGAGCCGCCACTGCCACCCACTGTATATCTTGTCATCTCTGTCTCACTCTTTCTTCTTCTCCTCAATATTATTCCTAACATTTACATCATAGGAGCAGCGCAGCCCACACAGTTTGACCTTTGAAAGCAAATACATACGCTGCTGCAAAGTGCCATGGAAAAACAATCAATGGTGGTTTAGAGAAGTCCATCTCTGCTGCATTATTTGCACTCTGCTCTAATGGGTCCAAACTAATTATTCTCCCATTTAAAGTAGAGCCTTCATACGGTGCCGTTTCATTAAAGCCCAAGTTATTACACAGTTTTACCCGGGACATGCTGCTCTAGTGCAGCTACAGCTGGATCCCCTAAATCTCTCAAATACAACTATGTCTACAAACAAGAACAGTGTCTTTACCTTTATTATAATGCCCAAGTATTAGATGTTAGTGATCATTATATCATTCCCTGCTCTTTGTCTACTTTATCAACTCTCTTTATCGACAAATGTCTGATAAAACACTTTGATGAGCAGGCCTTATTACACAGTCTGATTTCTTACACCCTCAATTGAAGACACCAGTTGCTGAAATATAATTCTCAGTTCATTAGGCAGCCGCGGTCGGTGGATCTTAATTTGAGAGAGCGGGCTCATATTACTGTCCGGACTGGGGAAAACAGAATGGTATCGAACAATGGGTTTGGTGCGTTGCGCATTGTTCCATTCGCTGCGATCCCGAGCGTAACATGAGCCCAACTCCCCAATTAAGATCCACCAACCGCGGCTGCTATTAGGAAAGCAATTACAGGTTTTTACAAGCAAATGTTGGTGGCCTGTGAAACTTAAAACATTTTGGAACACTATAAAATGGTACCTCATCTCAGCCGCCTACAACATTAAAAGTTGATCACAACTTACAAAGCTTAAACGTGCAATATGTAATTATTGGCCGCCAGGGAGCTCTCAATCAAAACAATAGCAAAAGATGTACTTGGATGACGTTGGGAGGTTGCGTGGGATCATGGGTTTTGTTATCGTCGTCAATGACAACCTTCCAATCTAGCATCTCCGGCAGAAAAAAAATGTTCACCGACCAAGTAATATATTGTTAAAAAATTATAACTTTATTCACGTTATGTTTGGCGGCTCCCTGGATCTTATAAAAACTAGAGCAGACACAGGTTATATGATGACATTTACGGGCGACAAAATGAAATGTCCCGTGCCTTCGAATTATATTACAAATATCTCTGGATTTGAAAGTTAGTGGAAACATTTAGGATAATGTAAGTACACAACTAAGAAATATGTATAATATATGTATAGTGATGTTTGCTTTTAATGCAAAGTATGTATTTTGTTATTGTTTTGATTGATATTACATATTGTACCTTTAAATAATTGTGAACATCAGTAATCACTTTGTTAAAGGAGGATCCATGGAGGATCCATGCTAATGCGCATCTACTTTGTCTTCCAGGTCCACCACTGCTGTCATATACAGTGGTCTCTGCCTCAACTAGCACCACAGCCCCTATACTACCTAATGTTCAACTGCTAATTGTTCAACCACTCATTTTTGAATTTCTGAAATTCCACAACACTGGAAATCTGCAGTTGAAATTTCTCTCTTCAAAGCTAGCAACAAGATAGACCCACACTGCATTCTGTCTACTGTGCAGTCCAGCTTCAGAGTTGCCCATGGTCTTAATTCAGCAACACTAAAGGTCCTAAATGAGATCAGTATGTACTGTTGACAACAAGCAGTAGTGTTTGGCTGTTTTTACTGACATGTCTAAAGCTTTCAATCATCTCATCCTAGTCGATAGATGTTCTCAGAAATCTGCTGAGCCGAGTGAAAGCTATTTCTCTTAGGGCCTGCTGTGTAAACCCCTGTCTGGTTCAATGGGAGTTCCTCAGGGTTTCATTCTTGAACCAAACCTATTCTCGCTATGCATGAATAATGTTGCAGTTGCCTCCAGTGACTCCCTTATCCACCTTCATGCAAGCAGCACTATATTTGAACTGCACATCTGGCCCCTGTTTAAACTCTGTGCTGAGCACTGTTCAACATAGGATCGATAACATAGAACACGGCTTGCTTGATCTGCAACTCCTCTAATACAGTAAAACAAAATACATGCTGTTCAATCGGTTAGAATTCAGACCCAGTTCACAATACAACACGTGGACCAGCATGAAGTAAAATCCATAATGTATTACCTGTTTCACAATAAATCATTACTAATTTGTAAAAATTACCATCAGGCTTGCCTCTGCACCCTCATGTTGATGATGTGTTGTCCACACCCATGGAGCCACTGTCTGCATCCTGTTTTGGGTCTCAAACTAAATCTTACATTTGTTAGGGTTGAACCAACTGTGATTAAAGTTTGTCTGGTGATACTGACTTTTTATGAAGATACCTGTGTTTGTTAAAGTGAAAAAATAAGCACTGATTCATTTCCACTCCGGTCAGTTCTGCAAACTAAACACAAAAGGTGTTTGAGGACCAATGTTGAACTGCCCTTTCAAGCGAGAAGACTGTATAGATCATGTAAAGCAAATATGTTCAGAAATGGAAAACCAAAGCCTTTAAATTAATGATAAGCTTTCCAAATTTAACACCTCGGTTTCAAAGTACAGGCTCACCAGGCAAAAGGCCAGACTACTGTAGAACTAAATGTGTCATGCTGTGTTGATCTTAGCATCGTCATTCATTGTAAAGTTTATTGGTTCCCTCTGACATGTATCTCTAATGGACACTGCGGCTTGATTCATTGTGCAGCACACCACTTGAAATGACAAAGCAAAACAAAAGCAAATGGTACATTTTCAAGAAGAGAAAACACTGGATCAAACTGCTCATTACCATGTTTGTCAGGATATGATTACAGCAGGATTCTGTTATTCCAAAATGATTACTTCAAAATTATATTCGGAATGTCACCTGTTTCTAGTTTCTTGGCAGTATAATGTAGCAGCCATTACATTAAGTGAAACTGCAAATTGTCAAATGAATGGGGAGATCAGCTGGGAGGATGCTTAGTCGATTAAAATAGCCATTGTTTTCCTGAACTACACATCACTGAGAGTGACAATACGAATATGTCAGGTAAGCTTTAATACTTTGAAGTCAAGAAAAGTCCTTGTTCAAAGGTAGATGGAAAATATATCAATCTCTCACTCATTAAAAAAACCAAGATATAAAAATAATAATCACACTTCATATCTTTGGGGGACTTTGTGAAATAAAACAAAGCTTTCTTATTGAACCATCCACTCTGTGAAGTTTTACTATCGTGCAAAAAATTGTTGACTACTGTGAGCTCAAATAATCCAGTGCTCCAATCTGTGATTTTGCTGTCATAAGCCTAGACCAGGAGTTTGATAGGACTGCCAAGAAGGGTGATCTGCTTAACACATTACTGTCTTCTGTGTGAATGTATCTCATTGTGTTTCTGCCAGTTATACTCTGAATGGGTCTCATCTGGAAACATCCTCTCTACTGAGCAGATCCTCATGAAATGAAATCATTCCGCTTGAAATCCCAAACACATTGGAGCACTCTGCATATCAAACACCAGCACATTGCTTTTTCAAGGAACAGCTTTGAAAAGTTATTCTCGGTAATTACGCTATATTGTGCAATTAGTTAAAGAGAGCAATAAAATAGGAAATGTTCATGTCTTACCTGGAAAACATATGCTGAAGCACAATGATTCAAACAACAATGTATGCCATTCAAAAACAATATAAATATAATTCTCTACAGCACATGATTCATTCTCTACAAGCTTTATGCTCTACAATACAAGCTTCATGCTCTACAACACAAGATTCATGCTCTACAGTACAATCTTCTTTCTCTACTGAACAAGATTCATGCTCTACACTACCATTTGCTTGCTCTATAGGTCAATGGTCATGCTCTACAGTACAAGCTTCATGTCACAATGCGGTGTGGTGTAGAGAGAGGGAGACCCAGGCAGGTAGATGGTAGATGAAAATAGATGGTTGTTTAATTAAACACAAATCCGGAGACATACATATAATGACGGTTGTAGGGTACCACCAAAGCGTGTGCAAAACAGATATACTTATATAGCTTAACATGCTCTCACAGTGGCATGGACACTGACAGCTAAGTACAACTTCCAAACTTCAGCGACTCACTTTTCACAACTTACATATATTTAGAGCTCCCGGACAGCCTTCTCACACAATGTAACAATTCAACATCAATCAATGACTGTCTCCTCTCCCTAGTTTGGCCAGCATTTATATACAGGAAGCTTAACTAACTAATAGAACACAGCTGAACACAATCACCAATCAACAGATCCACAAAATGCCAGCCCAGCCCAAACTAAACCCTATCTTAGCAATAGCCAAACTAGAGAGAGGTGTCACATTTTTAAATGAACATTATACATAAATAATAAGGAGACTGGAAACACAAAACTAAAACAGGAAATACACATTATTATGAAGGAGTCCAGTCTCTCAGTCGTGTTCACACCAGCCCACTCTGGCACTACAGCACAAGATGCATGCTCTACAGTACAATCCTATCTGCTCGGAAAAAAAAACTTATCAAAGAGAAGTCCTGATGTCAGATTTTTCTCAAGAGGCTGATTGGTTTTGACCTGTCATGTTACTCATAACATTATTTGTGTTGGGTCAAGTGAATTTATAATAGTTAGCATGTTACCCAGATGTGAAATCTGTAGAGCTGACTGTGCAAAAAAAGAAGCCCACTTCAGCTTTGATGTCCAAATGTGCTGTATAATTTATTTACTTAATGAGTTTGGCTTTTTACGTCCCTTTTCCAATTGCACGCATTTTCTGAATTAATTGGAAAGAAACTTCCACACTTTTAGTTTAGTTTAACTTTATTTTACCATGCAAGTTGACTGAGAACACTTTCTCATTTGCAGCAGCAGCCTAGGGAGAAGTGGGGAGAGAGGAATAAATGAGCCAATTGAAAGATAGGGATGATTAGGTTACCATGATGGTATGAGGGCCAGATTGGCAATTTGTCCAGCACCTCTAATCTTACAAATAGTGCCATGGGATCTTCAGTGACCACAGAGAGTCAGGACACTCGTTTTAACGTCCCATCCGACAGACGGCACCCTACGCATGATAGATGTCCCCATCATTGCCCTGGGGCTTTGGGAATGATATTTAGACCAAAGGGAAGAGTGCCCCGTACTGGCCCTTCAACACCACTTCCAGCAGCACTGGTCTCCCATCCAGGGACTAACCAGGCCAAACCCTGCTAAGCTTTAGAAGCAAACCAGCAGTGCAATACAGGGCTCTATGCTGCTGGCTTTAATCAACTGTTTTTTAGGAAGTGTATTTTTCTGACATGATCTGCAAATCATTACATCAGCAATATCTTATAAAAGCTGAGAACACCATTATTGTTAAAAAAATAAAATGAAAACAAATACAAATGTCTTCTGGCTCTTCCAAGTTAGTGCCCTCTGTTAAAACCCTAACAGATATTTCACTCATTACAACTCCAATTAATATTTGTTTACACTACTACTGTATATATTATACTTTTCATATATTCTACATTACTGTATTTCCTAGTGGCTCATTCACTTTATATCACTTGCACTGTACATATATAGTCTATATACCCTACTTAATATTCAATCTTATTATTACTGTTTACATTATGCATATATACTTTCAGTCATCCTGTATTTTACCCATCATCATCTGCTATATGTTCATTCACCATTGAACTATTACAGTACATTTACTGTTCATACAGTATACTCTAGTAGATACAGTATGTACTGTACCTATAATCCTAATATTGTTTATATACTGCATATATTCTTACTCATCCTGTATTTCTTCACATAATCATCTGCACTTATTACTATATATGCACCTTTGCTACTTTTTGTACAGTCTGGGTTAGATGCTAAACATTCTGTTGCCTTGGTTTTGTAATCTAATCTTTTCTCTGCCTTCCTACAGTATGACAGTAAAACGCCTGAAGCCTTGACTGGAAAACATCCCTAGTGCAGAGGAAAAGCAATACTGTAATCATTATTGTTTTACATTCATTTGGAATAAAACAAACTTTTATTGGCTTCTTAGAGGAACAGAAATTCAACAAAGCTAATGAGGATAAGTATGTTATTTTTGTTTTTCAAGAAACAGAATACACATACAGTGTAGCACACAGATATAATATGCTTATACATTATGTCCAAGAATTGATGTACTGACCTTACATCAGGTTGCCCCATTGAATTATTAGATATGATCAATGCCTTAAGGGTCTTACATGAGATACTTTATGAAACAAAAAACAGTGTCCCTATACTTCAGGATTACTGTGAGAACAACAAATGAAATATTGGTCAAAAAGGCCACCTCGTCAACAGGTTGTTCCCTAGAGTCTCTATACTGGTGACTTTTTTCCTTTAATGCCTGGGGAAAAGGTACAGCTTATTCAGTACAATTCCATCAAAATCAGTCTGGGCAGAGATTGCAACTAATGGCACTGGTCCAGTGTAGGATCTGACCCACAGCTATGCACTATAATTGGAGCCTAACGAGGTATTCATTTTGACATTGCAGGGAGAGGAAGGAAAGAAAATACCTACACTGAACAAACCATCATAATTTTGGGCTTGCTGTGTAATACATTTGGATTTGAATGAGCCTTAATTTGGCATACAATTGTGCAGGGAGGTAAGATCCATGGAAGGTATGTTCTGAGCAGGACAAATACGTTCTGGATCTATTCAAACTCAAAAGAAACCATGGAGGATTGATTCATATGTTCAAGTGAAATACTACATACACACTGGATGTATACATCAAGTTCAGATTCCTGTCATCAATCTAGATAGATCAACTTGTTATGGAATGGTTAAGTTAGCTATTTGTTTACAATACTGGTTAAAGGTTTTAGAACACCCAGAGGTTTTAATATTTTTTACAAAAGTTCATCAATATGACATTAAATTAATTAAAAAATATATCCATGTTGCAAATGTGTATTACTGTTGAAAATGCCTGGTTTATAATTAATTATTCACATATAACAGTAAAGCCAAATTTACAGCAGACATTTATTCAGTGTCCTAACAATAAACATTTAGCTCATCCAAAATTAATCATGTTTTGACTATAGTTTCTGAACAATTTAATGCCATATTGGTGACTGTTTTCAGGGAGCTTTCAAAAACAAGATATCTTTAGCATCACATTTAAGGAAAACATCAACTGCTGTACTGTATATAATATAGTATATAATGTACACTGATGCCCAAAACAACCAATCTAAATGCCTACAAGGTGACATTCACTGTACTTAATGTAGTACAACACGGAGATGAGCAATAGCTGAGTTTACATAGATAAAAAAATTCTTAGAACGAATTCTCACAGGTACATTAACGTAGTACAATACAGGAGAGTGAAACCTGTGTTTGCAGGACACCATAACAAGATTGACAAACAACCACAATGAAACACGCACAACCTTGAAATAAAAGAGACTATATAGGGTACATGAGTAGATCAAACACAAACCAGTGTGAGGAGATAATTACACTGCATTCCAAATTATTATGTAAATTATATTTTACATAGATTTTCCTAAATGGTCAAAGCAAATGACAGTCAGTATAATTTTCAAGTCACCAAACGTTAGAGTATAAAAAAATGCACTGTTCCAAATTATATTTATATTATGCACAACAGAGTTTACATTTTTTATAGGTTGTAAAAAACTGAAAATGGTCATTGAATTTGCAGCAATAGGATGTCATATTTAGTCAAATCCAACACATCTTGACAGGGCAAGTTACATGTTAACATAGGACCCCTTCTTTGATATCACCTTCACAATTATTGCATCCATTGAACTTGTGAGTCAGAATATCCTCCCAGAGCTGCTGTTTTGATGCAAAATGCCTCCCACCCTCATAGATCTTTCAGGATCTAGCATAGGATGCTCCAAAGGTTCTCAATAGGGTTGAGGTCAGGGGAGGATGGGGGCCACACCATGAGTTTCTCTCCTTTTATGCCCATAGCAGCCAATGAAACAGAGGTATTCTTTGCAGCATGGAATGGTGCATTGTCATGCATGAAGATGATTTTTGCATGGTTCTTCTTTTTGTACCATGGAAGAAAGTGGTCAGTCAGAAACTCTATATACTTTGCCAAGGTCATTTTCACAACTTCAGGGACCCTAAAGGGGCATACCAGATCTCTCCCCATGACTCCGGCCCAAAACATAACTCTGCCATCTCCTTGCTGACGTCGCAGCCTTATTGGGACATGGTGGCCATCCACCAACCATCCACTACTCCATCCATCTGGACCATCCAGGGTTGCATAGCACTCATCAGTTAACAAGACTGTTAATCTTCATGTATTTCTGGGCCCACTGCAATCGTTTCTGCTAGTGAGCATTGGTTAGGGGTGACCGAATAGTAAGTTTATGCACAACTGCAAGCCTCTGGAGGATCCTAAACCTTGAGGTTTGCAGGACTCCAGAGGGACCAGCAGCTTCTCAGATGACAGCAGTGGAGGCAACCCTTCCGCAGACGACAGCGGCGGAGCCGGCTCCTCAGACGACAGGGTGTAGGCAGCTTCTCAATCTGCGCTGGCGGTGGAGGCAGCTCCTCAGCCAGTGCTGGCAATGGAGGTAGCTTCTCAATCAGTCGTTGGGGTTGGAGGTAGCTCCTCAATCTGCGCTTTCTGCAAAGAAAAATAAGCTTAGCTATTTAACATAATTTTATACACTCTTATATGTACTGAAGTCTGACTTCAGTACAATAAGTTTTATTTTATTCACACTTCAAATGACATACCACATCTATCAATAATATACTCACCGGCTACTTCATTAGGTACACCTTGAACTGCCTTAACTCTTCATGGTATAGTTTCTTTTTTCTTTAAGATAGTGTTATTCATCTGCCAAGCCGGCCACTGGAAGTAGAAGAGTTTCTGAGAAGAATTTAGAAATGTACTTTAAAGTTGCACCATGTAACGTTCCATTCATTTGTCCTGACGGCCTAACTTGTACACATATATTTATACATTTATTATTATATATATATATATATATATGTTTTTACCGAACACAGGAATAATACAGGGACAATATAACCAATATTCAAAACTATACATTATTTTGTCCATAATATGCATTTGTTGCTTATTAGATATTGTGAAATGTTGATTTTGCTATTCTACTGTTGTCTGTATTTTGTGTTATTTAAGATGATGATTTCGACCCCTGGATCGAATATGCTAGTTCCTAATGTTTACTAGTCCTAAAACATTGTTTTTTAAGATTTTTTGTAGTTTTCGAAAATTACATAGTGCAGTTTAAAATAAAATAATCTAAAAGAACATTCTGAACTGGTTCGCATGATTTTAAATAATGGTTCTGTTTGAAAGAAGACCTTCAATTCTGGCTGTGTTTTTTCTTCTGAGTTGAAAGAATGGTGTCATTGTCCTGTCCAACAATTAACACAGTTCACTGGGAGAAGAAATGTTTGATCAAACTCAGCATCATTATTGGCGTCCACCATTTTAATGTAGTCAACTAGGTGCAACTTCCAACTTCATTAGCAGATTCCCCAAAGTGACCAGTTTGGCCGTGTATTCATGGCTCCAACCAGGTCTATAGCAAGGATAAGCCAAGTAATAGGACCTAAACAACATTGAGATGGCTTCTGGTACGGCCAACACACCTGCTGGCGTTATGCCTAAGAATATACTATAGCTGCAGTATGGTGTATTGATAATATAACACAATCACTCCTATATCGTTATTCGGTTAGTTAACTTAACCAAGATGGTGGTCCAGAGCGTGATGTACGTGTATGTGTCTAGTAGGCATGATTTACTGGCTGATCTGGAAGCAGAATTGGATTTTACACATCATGCCCCTTGCATCGATCCCCAATCCTTTAGGAGGCAAATGTAAAAAGAGAAAAGATGAAACGATTGAGCGTCATTGATCCAGCGTTGATGGTTTGCAGGGAGAATTTGAACACTAGACAATACAGACTTTAACAAAACCCAGTATCCATATGATACTATGCCTACAGTTCAATTGGTGACTTCAAAAGCCATCTACTACTTCCTTTCTCATGATAATGGCCGTCGATACTACAAACTAAACTTACCCTAGAGCTGTTGCTCCGCAAATACCAGAGTTTGTTTTAGAATAAAAGAGGGATAATGCAGAAAAAAAGGACTCCTCAGTGGTAATTTCTGTGGTGGAAATGTGCAACCTGGTCTCAGCGGAAAAGTAGATTAATGACGTTGATAAGTATTGTTGCATTACAATGCAATACGAAGAAGCATATTGTTCAAAATGTCTTACATGTATCATGTTTTGAATTTGTAAAACATATCATGTTTGAAACAATACTGAAATGTATTATATCTGACAAAATGAAACAAACGTATGACATGTTAGGAATTCCATTCAAGATTAGGGTTAAATTTAGTCATTAGAGTATTTGGGGATAAGGTTTTGGTTAAAATGTGTATTAAGGTTACAAAACAAAACAAGAACACATATTGAGAGTATTAAAAATGCAACCGTACATAATAAGTGTACAGAAATTCGCCCAAATGACATTCTCAGGCAAGTATTTTTAAAACATGAATTTCGTTATATTACATATAATATATTATAATATATTACATCATATTTAGATTTTTTTTAGGTTTCAGCTGCGCATTTTATTAGCCTACATTAGTCCTTCTATTATGTTGCACCTTCACATTTCATGTGTGGATTAATGTGAGAACTTTCCACACATTCCATACAGTAGCTTTTTAAATTATATTCAAATGTTCACGGTTAATGGAACACTCCATGCCCCTAAACAGCTGAAAATAATTGTGCCGGTCATGGTTCCGACAGTTCCAAAAACCTTTGGTGACATCACATCATCTTAGTTTAATATAAATAGAGGATAATAGGTCGAGATTCTACCTGCAATTTATACTTTCATTATTATTGACCCTTACAACAAAGCAATGTATGTACTGTATCAATGTTGCAAATGTTAATCAAACGTTAGTCTTGTAGTAACATTTTCACTCAACAAAAAACACTTTATGTTATGTTTATCAATATTATAACATGTACTGTAGTATTTAACACTTTTATTATTCCGTCAATGCAAGTTAATCAAATTTAACTACACAATCATCCATTCCCGATACATATTCCTGCAATCTCTTTGTAAATGTTTAACTCAAATGCTATAAGGGCTTCAAAACTACTTTCGTAGTCCCTCACATCACAATCCACCTGGTTTCACCAGTTTCAACTAATATATACTGAAAGATTATTCAATCTGTCTCTAACATAAAAGAATGTTAGAACTGTTCCCAACAAAATATACATTCACTCCTCCGAGTTCTCATGAAATGTAACGACATACAGTGTTTCCTCCCGTTGTGGTTTCCTTCAACCAACTGTGGCTTTTACAGAGTTACCTTTACTCCATGCAACCTAAAACAAGTAAAGACAGGTGTTGTATTCCACAGTCATACTGTAATGTTATTAGCCTGTTCGTGGCCCGCCTGATAGTTTTCACAACTCTTGCCACCCTCCTTTGATCTCGATAATTTGCACACAGAACTGCTGTAAACTTGATGTTTTCTGTTTGTTGCATCATTCTTGGTAAACCCAAGGCACTGTCGTGCGGTAAAACCATATGCCAGGCACTGGAAATCATAGTCACTTAAAACACTGAATGCCTTATGATCATCTGCCTGATTTACATAGCAAGTCACATTCTAACATGCTACTCACATTTTGTAAAATAAATCTATTTTCTTATATTTTGGCCACTGAATCTGTATTCCAGTAGTGTGGATTACAAATGACAAAATCACTATATGGTTAAAGTGCACAGTAGCTTCAAATTTGAGGGTAGATATTATGTACAATAAAGTAGTCATGTTAATTGCTTGGTTGTATTACCTGAAGTGAAGTCTGAATCCTACAGACCTCAAAACACATTGCGTATAAGGGCACTCTCCCTTATATTTTCTTTCTCTCTCGTCTCCCTCAGACATTTCAGGAAAGATTACTTAAGGAGGAGAGTGGGAGATGAGGAAGTGTCTTCTAAACAGCTGGGCAGGGAAAATGGAAAAAAGAGACTGGAATCTAGGAATGTATTGCCATGTAAAACACCATGTTGGGATTCACAGAATATTGAATTGAAAAAGGAAATTTGGATATTTGTAATTTTACTCAAAAGGTCCAACCAAAGTTTTACATTTTACATTTACATTTTCGTAACTTAGCCGATGCTCCAGTAAGTGCATACGTTAAAGACAAACTAGGTGAAACAACCACAATTCAGTAGTAAGAGCATTCAATATTTAAAACAGTTAATAGTTGAAAGTCTGTGCTGGAAAAATGATCATACTATTCATCCTAAAATAGATTTATAAGACCACAGATGTGATGGACTTCAAACTAATTTAAGTACTCATTGAAAAGGAAGGTTTTCAGATGTTCCCTGAAGATGGGTAGAGACTCTGCAGTTCTAGCCTCCAGTCGAAGCTGGTTCCACCATAGAGGTGCCAGGACGGAGACGTGTTTTCACTAAGTGGACCGGCAGGTGCTGACTTTCACAAAGGCATGAGCCCTCATTTGACCCACATTTTTAATTGGCACCGAGTAAACAGCATTGCTCAGTGTAAGAGCAACTGTATTCTCATCTTGCAGGCTGAGGAAGCTACCTGCTACTTAAAGCTTTCATTTAAATTTTGATTCTATGGTAAATTATTAGGAGAGGTATATTTAAGAAACTACTAAGAATTTGATTCTGCAGGGCATTGAGGTTTATTGTAATCTGAAAATAAGTAAATACAATTGTACATATTCACAACTCTATATTTCATGTTTCTTCTACACTGTACTACTTATTTGTATGCTGCTATAAAATGGGGTTTTGATTTATTGATGAAAGCAAACTCTTCAGAATAACAGATGTATAACTGCATAATATTGTCTAACATCTTGCTATTCAAGAAGACCCGGGATAGGAGGAATAGGTAATGTGAGATTATTAGGCTATGAACTGCCATGTCAATACAGTATGCCAGCGGATAGATTAACAACAAAATGGTTGAAACTGGGATAAAACGCATAGCCTTTCTTGAAAAAAGGAACACAGAGCCATACATTGCAATTCATAATTATTAGGATAGTAGCACATTTTTTCTTCTTTTGCCTCTATACAGAGAAATTTAGCGAAGCTGGAAGGAAATATCTCTGTTTGCAGATCTTCATATCTTAGAAATTACAAAAAGATTTATAGACAGTATATAAATAATAGGTTTTCGGGTTTCTTTTCAAATATTTTCATTTTCTGTAAGTGTGCATACTCTACACATGACTATTCTGTTTTGCTACAGCAAATAAACTATCATATAAGATCAGTGAAGCTGGTCATCCTGCAAATGCATGAAACTGTAAAACTACAATAAATATAATCAACCACTATTAAAGAATATGGTCTGAAGCCCCATTATTCAACGTTGTATCTCACTCACCAGATCTCAGATAGTATTTTTGATTTGATACCTAGGATCAGCCCCCAACCCCACCCGTGCCAAAACAATGTTGAAGTTCCCACGCCCGTTTCTGTCACATCCGGTTTCAGCACCACGGCTCGCTCCCTCCTGCATCCTCCCTCGCACACCCCTCTCTACAGTGTGTTGTGAAGCCAACTTTTGATTATATGCTGGTCGAGTGATTTGCGAACGCTTTATGGTTTTTATTTCCAAGCCAATGCCTTTTTCCTTGTTTCGAAAGCGAGGTGGCTGGACGGACGGAATAAGATCTTCAGCACAACGCACTGAGATGTATTGAACACCATGCAGTGACGGCTCCTCACACCAGATTTCTTATTTAGCCTACCTTGATATTACTGTTTAGCGCTGCAGCGAAACTGCAAGACGACGCGTAAAAGAGGAGGCAGATATTCTAGTGGAGAAAATACAATCTGCATGTGAATTCATTGGATCTGGTGCTATCGGAGGCACGAGATGCAGCCTACAAGCAAGCTTATGAGTCTCACCCTCCTTGTCTTGATGGGCACCGAACTCACCCAAGTAGGTGTATTAACGCCATTTTATTCCCCATTTAAGATACTCAAAACATGATTAAATAATTACCTACAGATTATTTAACCATGTTGTAGGTTTTGGTATTTTAATAGATTATCTATCATGTAGCCTAGGCTGGGGACTTAAAGGGATTTCATCCTCGTAAAATTGATAAGCGATTTTAATGCGCATCCGCCGAGGGATTTATAGCTGAACTGTATGCTATCTTCCCGCATGGCTGTTACAAATATAGGTAGAGAATCTCTAAAATCATCAATGGATTTCAGTGAAGTGTGCTAGGCTATGTATTGACATTTGAAAATGTCGTTTCACATTCAATAGATCAAACTTATTACACTCCAATGTCGGTAGAGATGTCTTTATTTAAATCGATTTTACAGCGTCTGCAAGCGATCTAAACAATTTAAATTTGACACATTGTTTGAGTTGTCGCTTCTGTTTTAACGAGTGCATTTATTGGAAATTCATTAGCAACAGTAGCCTTTTAGTTTTACTCGAACGGAGAGACTTTTTGTCAGTATTTCTTAACTCTCAGCCCATGTCTCCGCTCCTCCTATAGCTACTTCCATATATCTGAAGGTTGTATTTTCCAAAGTCCAGGAGACAGTGATCTCCTTCGTATAGCTCCCAGAAGACAATCATAAAAAACAGTTAGTTATTTTACTATGGCAGAAGTAGCCAAGGGCACTTTAACCTCCACAGGCGGTTGACACTAGTGAAAATACTGCCGTTTTCAATTATGTAAAGAATATAAGACATGTAGCTACTGTATGTGGATTTGGCTATATATGTACATACATATTTACATAAACAAGCAAATAATCTGTATGTGACCTTCGTTTCATTTAGTCAAAATTCTATATTGGTCAATAAGAAATATATCAAGAGGTAAGTCTTGATAATAAATTCGGCTATCAACTATTTTTATGGACCTAATTAAACCACAGACAGGCATACATATTCATATGTTTAGCCTACTGTATTTTGAGAAATCATATCAGATCTAAAATATATACCACAAGAAAAGTTCTAATTTGACTAATCAAAAGCCCAGTTATTGGAGAAAAATCATTACAATTGACCTTCCCGCCTGGACGCATGTAGCCTAAAATAAGAGACTCATCTTTACATGACATAAAGAAATAGGAAAACAAAAAAATGAAGGAAAACTATATTGTAAATCTCAAAATATGAGACTAATGCTTGGATTATATATTACGAAGAACTATAAGTGTATGATTTGATGAAAAGGAGACCATCGTGCTCCATTTTCTGTCCTAGCACTTGTTTCGCTGTTTGGAAATGCATGACACACACGCTTGTGTCACAGCGCCTCCTCCTGACAGCCACAACAACTTTACCATGATTTCAGGCTTTTGTTTTAGCACTACAACACTTGCATCCAAAAGGTTAACATCAACGTTTTGTATAGTACCTTGGAATTCATGGACATCGAAATGGGACGAGGCAAATTACAGCATAATTGTCTTTCTTCTTTTCATTACCTACACTGATATGGCAGATCGGAACGGGCAGGCGTGCGACTACAACAGGCTGGAAAACTTGCGTGCAATACCACATGTAACGACAAGATGGCGAAATACTCATAGATATCCATGCACCTGGGTGGTTAAGAAAAACCAGGACAGCGCTTCTCAGTAGAGATGACTGCATCAGCCATGATTGCCCCACGAGCATTGAAAAAGCCTGATGTTCACATTGCATGTTGTTTAAAATCTCTATGGTTAATCTGATTTATTGTGAGACACAAAGGCCGACCTAGATTTCAAATTGTCTAAATCGTTTTTTTTTTTTTTTTAATCTAAGAAAATATTATTGGATGACACAAAACTTGACATTACGTTCTACAGCACTCTTCATAAGTGGACTAACCTACAGTGCAGAAATATATATGTTTTTTTCATGATAGGAATGCTCTAAAGTTCAGTTTTTTTTAAAACCCGTTGCTTTTGCAGTGTTTCATTCTAAAATAGATTATATCAAACTATCATTTGCTATGTGTCAAATTCTGTCTGTGTGAATCGTTTCGCACCAGCTGAGGTTTTTTTCTCATCTTGCGCGGTGGGCGGGTGTGTTCAGCGAATGGGAGAGACGCCTAAATCCCCGTGCTCTTCTGAACTCCAAATCCACTGCAGAACTGCTTTACATTTTCAAACAACGGAATTGAACCATCAAAACAGTAGCTTTTCAAGAGAGTGGATACGTCCACTTTGTAATCTAAAGACGTTCAAAATGAATCTGACATCTTTTGCAAACCTGCCGTTGCATCAAATGTCTGGCAATATGAATTGCTTACTAAGTTTTTTAATGGAATGTGTACAATGAAGATTTTGGTAAAAAAGAGGGGCAGATATGTCGGTTGCTTTACTTAAAATTGGAGTGGTGCTTAGCACTATGGCTATGATCACTAATTGGATGTCGCAGACGTTACCGTCTTTGGTGGGACTGAACACAACCAAGCTCTCTGTAACCGCAGGAGGGACAGCGGACCGCAGCATCGGCGTGAGTGACAGCTGATAGACATTCGAATATAGCCTACTTCTGAGTATAGCATCTTTGAACCCCGAGTGTGTCACTTTTGTTCTCATTCAAATCTAACTGTAATAGTTAAAATCTTCAAGTGAGAATGTATGCAAGCGACCCTCTGAGCCAAATATTTTGAAAGATGTCTATCCAATGTCTTTTAAACCACGAAGACGTATTTTCAACCTCAATTGCTTAACGGAGAAGGATGTAGACTGGTTGGCTCGTGCATTTGGGTGCGAGATGTGATGCTTGTAGGCTTACTAGCATGGATACAAGTCTAATATCGTCAGTCTATTTTAGAAAAATAACTGCTTACATTTGTACTTTTGTTTGTCCTTTATGCCTTGTAACATTGTTTGATGTTGTTGAAATCCATACTTTCAATACACTTTACATATTTTACTACCCAAAAATCATTAATTACTTCATTTATTACTGAGAAAGCCAGAAAGGAAAGGGAGGACATGAGGAATAAACATTTGAGAAAAGGCCAAGGTCTTTTATCTAAAGAAGATGATGAAAATGGTTGGTTGTATTTAAAAAAGTGGATTAAAATCATGAATTTCAGCCTGACTTTAGACATCAGTACAAATATAAGCGGTTATGTTTTTAATCCAATTGTATAACTTTTTGTGTATCTGAATACTTAAATGTCTGTAAATTGTGTGTAACTTTATGTCGCCTTGCACCTTATGCCTTAATTGGCCAGGTCGTGATTACAAAGGAGAACTTGTTCTCAAATGATACCTGGTTAAATAAAGGTGAAATAAAATTTTAAATAATGTTTGCAAATGTTCAAGTATAAAGTGAAAAACACTTAACTTCCATGTAAAGACTTGAGATTTCAGATCTGTTTGCTACTGTTCACATGAAAGTATGAGACAATATTCGCAGAACAGTGTTACTGTCTTGGGCCATCTTCAAAATGGTGTCTGTTTGTCAGACTTAGTTTGCTCAAGTTTGTCTAAAATGCAAATGCAGAAGACAGAAGCTCAGATTCTGTCGAGTTAGGAGAGAGGTTAAGGGTATAGTAAAACGTTTACACTTAATAAAATGATTAAAGGCATCAGGAATCAGCCGCTAAAATGGTATTGATTGGCAACAAATCAGTCCAATTATCTTCTCTTAAGCCCCCTCTGTCATCTCTCCTTTCAGCTATGCAGTTAACTTTGAATCAACTACACAACTACACAAAGTCCTATATGATAGACATTTAATTATAAGTATGTTTCTTGTGCTCACTAAAAACTGTTGAAAATAGTAGTACACGGGCAGTGGCACACTAAATTGTCACAAAATAATGCTTTTAGCTAGATATTTATTTCATGTTTCAACCCACAAATTTAGCTGACTTAGAGATGTGGAAAAGTAAGTTCAAATGTAATTGGATTTTACACTGTGACCTTTAAGGAAAATGTTGACCAGAAATGTAGTAATACAACCTGATCTATAGCCAATGCTGAGGATAGATTGCAGGCTGACATAAATTATTCATTAGTACCTACCTAGAGTAGGTACAAATATATAAATAATTTTAAAAAGCTTTTAGTATTTCTGTAATTGTTAAAGTTGGTTGCTTGTCCATTCAATTTTCTAAACATACTTTAAAAACCACAACGTAATACCAACTGTATGAAATTGTCTGTGACAAATTTATTTTAATATAAAGAGTTACATTTGGCTCCATTGTAAACCGACAGCTAATGTAGCATATATTTCTACAGTACATGACTTTGTGTCCAACCATGTAGTTGTATGTTTGAACCAAGAGACCAGCCTGATCTGATGTATGTGGTGTGGTTGACTTACATGGCATATACTGAATTCCTGTAGCCAATGTTCAACCTTTACAAGTTCTGTTATTTATACTTTAGATCTAAACTGCTTGTATAGGTTTACTAATACGTTTTCTCTGAATTTGAGCACATCTTCTTTTGCCATCCATTAGAAAGTGGAAAGTCAATTTGATTGTTGAAGATTAAGGTGGAGCATATGCAATGTTTAACACTCCAGATGGCATTTTACGTAATCCGACACCATCATCTTGGAAAAAGGTTATGTAAATCCCTGTGCTTCACACATTCTCAGGAGAGATCATGATTTTTCTCCAAACCTCAAACAAGTAATTACATAATTGTGAGTAAGCTAGTGTTTCAAGAGTGGTAATGTGGTTTATTTCACACACACAATACGGAGCCGAGCCAATCCACACCGAGCTGGACGTAACAGGCTTTGTCTCATATCCTCCACCGTTACTGGAACTGTGCCAGAGGGGACAATGCAAAAAAAGAAAAAGGTCTCACCCAGTACAGTATGGTTTAACAGTTACGAGACTGTCACATCACATCTTTATTTAAACAACTCAACGCTTTTCTATTCACCCCTCTCTCTCTCACTGGCTGTATCTCCCTGCCTATTGTCTCTCTCCTGCCTGTCTCTCCCTGCCTGTCTCTCCCTGCCTGTCTCTCCCTGCCTGTCTCTCCCTGTCTGTCTCTCCCTGTCTGTCTCTCCCTGTCTGTCTGGCTCTATCCCTGTCTGTTTCTCTCTGGCTCTGTCCCTGTCTCCCTGTCTGTCTCCCTGTCTATCTGTCTCTTTCCCTGTCTGTCTCTCCCTGTCTCTGTCTGTTTGTCCCTGTTTCTCTGTCTCTCCCTGTCTGTCTGTCTGTCCGTCTTTCATAGGTGCTGCCAGCCAACCCTGAGGAGTCATGGCAGGTGTATAGCTCAGCCCAGGACACGGAAGGCCGCTGTGTCTGCACCGTGGTAGCGCCTCAACAGACCATGTGCTCACGGGACGCCAGGACCAAACAGCTCCGGCAACTGCTTGAAAAAGTAACCCTCCTTGTAGCGTGTGGCCAGAGAACTGGGTTCACTCATTTGTACTGCTCCTTAATAACGGTTCAGTTCAACAGGGGGTAGATTGCCAATATGTATTTGCTGTCATAATTTTATATGACCCGACATCCCGTAAAGCAAACTAGCAGCAGGGCATGTTACAAGTGATGTATTTCTATCACTGGTGTGATTAGTTTTGAGTCAGGAATGCATGCTTCTGATTGGGTAAACACAGCACTTGATAGGCTGTATTGATTGGCTGTGCACTAGAATAAAGCTTTTACAGGGTCAGTTTTTATGTCAATTTCACACACCATATCTACAGTACAAGCAAATGTCATCCACCAACGTTAATAAGGAACATTGATGACAAAAGTTGATATCTTTGCCTTTTTAATATGTATCTTGTTTAAAAATGGAATCAAATAATAATCCTAGGAAGACCCAAATAGACTGTATATACCCCCAAGTTCTTGGTTTAAGATATGTATTTAGATATATTTAAGTGACAGGCTTTGTTCTTTTGTTTGTCTTAGGTCCAGAACATGACCCAGTCTATCCAGGTGTTGGACCAGCGGACACAAAGAGACTTGCAGTATGTGGAGAGAATGGAAGTCCAGCTACGAGGTCTAGAGACCAAGTTCAAACAGGTGGAGGAGAACCACAAACAGAACATTGCCAGGCAATACAAGGTATGTCAACATTGCTCATACATGGAACATATTGTACTGTAAAAGTGAGTTCTGGATCTGTATTGTTTAAGCCTATTCAACTTAGGATCCAGTTCTTTTCTGATTATCTAATACGTTTAATTACAATTTGAATGTAAGAACTGATCCTAGAGTAGCAAGAACACTTTTAGAGGTGGCTTTGTTACAGCCTCTGGTGTGAATGAAACCTTTAGACTAAACGCTTGTCTGGTAATATTTACGTGTCTTTCCCACCTATCCTCTGTTTATGATATGTGTCTGTATCCACTGATGACCCTTGCACGATTTATGTATGTATTTTTTGAGATTAGGTTAGTGAGTTAGATTATTCAACACTCAACAGTATCTCATTTTCTTGCTTGCAGGGCTAACTATAGGAAATTATTTCAAAGCTGCAGAGACTGGAAGAGGCATTTCTATCCCAGTGTTCTATCCCTGAACTTGAGCACTGACTTTTTGCACCATGCAGTTTATTTGAAAACTAGCACCTTTTTCACCCTCTGAACTTCACAGCTTTTTTGCATTTCTGCATGTTACTGTAGATGCATTTCATTACTATTTAAGTCTGTTTATTTTTTTCAAATAAAAAATTCATAAACATTTTTATTTAACTCCATATCTCGTTTAGTTTTGTAAATGCATACTTGGTTACAACGGAAAATGACGGAAACAATGTTGTATGTGACACGAAAGCATGTAACCTTAAGATGTTGCATTTTAAAAGGTGAAAATAAAATATTTTCCCAATTGTTTTTGGTGTACCGAGGACTTGTTTCACGCTGCTGATGTTTTTCGATGATGTCACATCCTGCTCATGATACTGTTGAATGTGTTAGGCCCACCAATCACACAGCATAGGGAGTTAGCCAGAGTAGGGCAAGACAGCTGTGGAACAACCATTTGCTCACATGACACTGAACCAAGCCTATTTTAACCTTTCAGGCAATAAAAGCGAAAATGGAGGAACTTAGGCCATTGATACCAGTGTTGGAGGAGTACAAAGCCGATGCAAAATTGGTATTGCAGTTTAAAGAGGAGCTCCAGAATCTGACGTCTGTGCTAAATGAACTCCAGGAGGAGATCGGAGCCTATGACTACGAGGAACTACAAAACAGATTGTCAAATCTTGAAGACAGGCTCCGAGCATGCATGCAAAAATTAGGTAGGCTCAGAGAACACCAAAACACCCCTCCTGTTCCCCTTTACAAACGTGTCGAGTCTAATTCACAAACGTCACTCTTATCACACCAACAGACTTACCCACCTCACCTTCATGTTTGACCCCTGCAGTATTCTAGCAACTCTAATGTTAGGCATATACTTCTTCACTAAAAAACTATTTTCCTGAATAAATGATGTAGGTCGCTGATGAAAAATAACAAACTGTTCTCATGTCAAGTTAGACACTATTAAACAGTTTAGGATTTACAGTTGTTAGCAGGGATTTGGATTAACGTTTGCTAATGTAATCCTATTAAGTTGAAACTCCTTATGTATGCCGGAAATGAGCTGTGAACTGTGAACTCGTGTCCACTTGTTGGCCAGAAGTGTCACACTATTGTAGAGGTGGTCATCTACAAACGACTGACCGATTAATGCCTCTCAGTAATCTCGTTGATGCAGTGGTTTACAGGAATGTTTTCCTGGATGCTGAACAGTGTTCTAAGCTGCTCACAGTCACAGCTATGCCTGCTAACAGTTTCATCTGACAGCTATCACTACACTAGCATGGTTGATGCAACATGACTACACAGCAAATGTCTTTCATTCGCTGGTCTTGAAATTAATCTGAGTATTCAGCTCTTTTGATTGGGTCCCATAAACTTGCTATTTGCATGTGCAACCCACCATGCTTCAGCAAACTGATCCCAAGTATGTTGCTTTCAGCGGTCGGCAAGCAATTTCGGCCTATAACTTTTCAGCTCTATTTAGCCTTTTTCAGATTAGCTCTATTTAGCCTTTTTCTCAAGCTATGTTTTCTTTTTTTAAATCGAAAGAATAGTTAATGACATTCGCAGTCATAGCTCTCATGACCTTGGCTAACACAATTTAGAATAATTTAGATATCTAAGTTAGCTTTATGTTATATGAAGTTTCTATTAAATGAAGAGCACATTGTTTTCAGATGGGTATTCCAAAAAGATAGATGAGTAAAATAGCAAGATTTGTCAAAGAAAAATTTGAGCTTGAAGTATGTCCTGATCAGAAACTGAATGGCTCTGAACCAAATCGGCTACCTGATACAGTATCTTATTGTGTACAATTCAATAAAACACTGAGCTTATCCATCAATCACAATTCCATAAGTTTAGCCTGTCAATTCACAGGTAATCCAAATCTACACAGTCCACTCAGTTTCTGTTAAAATGGCAAAACATGCACTGAGAAGTGTAAGCAATCATTGTGCCATCTAAATTGCTTTTGTGTTATTTAACATTATTCAGATTAAAAAATACAGGTTTAGTAGTTTTGGTAAGCTGGTCATCAAAAGAGCAAGTGAATGTTATTAGTAGCATTGTAGATTATAGTATACATTCTGTACATCTGGTGAATTATATGAATTGGTATGATATATTACATAATAATAGGTTTCATTCAATTAGAATTAGCTAAATATAGGAATAATTCAAACTTTTGAAAATGTAAGGTGTTTTGAACAAAGGAGATGACAGGAATTAATGGGACTCTATTGTAAACAGCACATAAAGTAACAAACAACAAAGCCATTATAGGCTATATAATAACATGGGTGACAGTGATGTCCAAACTAACAAATTGTTATGCTTACAAGGCAAACCCCATTACATGTACAACTTAGAATGAGCAATGGCTGGGTTTACATAGATTTAAACCTTCTCAGGATGAATACTCATAACACTCTTATTCTTGCTACTGACAGCACTCCAGATATCCAAACAACAGAGGTACGTTTTGAAATGGCCTGGAATTCTCCTTTACGTATACAAGTGCAAACTAGTTGGCATGAGGCCTTCCATTAAAGGATATTTATGCATATATGTGCAAAATGTATTTTTTTATTTTTGTCAATAAAAGATAAATGCAAGTAAAATGCCTTTAAATCAATTAGTAGTGCAATCTACATAATAGAACTATATTTGGAAACCGAAATAGCAATAGATAAAACGTATCCAGTTGTAAGACATTGAATACTAGTGAAAAGTGAATAACAAGAGACATTGCCGTCAGTCTACCAGTGCCACTTTATGATTTCATTAACATGCAATGTCCTCATTTTCAGCTTTAAATAGGATGCCACATGGTAAAACAAGCATCAATATATACATGTCATTTACTTTCTTGAAACATGTACACAGATATATATTCTTAAAATCCACAGCTGTTAAATTACTCGCTCTAAAAACAGGGTAACAGCATGTTGTAGGTATAAATTACAATATCTGTTGTTGGATACATTCCCAAATAATTGTTCAGATCTAGCAGTATAAAGTATTAAATAAACTTTTCTTGTTTTATCCTGCTTTTTTGAATACATAATGAAGGAATTCAAATATTTATTTAAATAATGAATATTTACTACATGCGAATAATGTTTTACAGTGGTTTGTTCATAAAAATTGTTACATGACAGTGACAAGGGCACTGTTGTAAAGAGGCCAGCAGGTGTGAGGCAATTATGAGAAATAATTTTTAGAAAGGAAATAAAGCTGACAGTATATATGAATCATTCAACAGACTCTTATCCAGCAAGTTACAGGAGCAACCAGGCGCAATGCCTTGCTCAACAGCACAAGAACTGCTTTTCCAACTTGTCAATTCAGTGAATCAATCTAACATCCTTTAAGTTAATGAAGACAGCCCTGAACTGATCCATAGATCCCAATGCTTAAACTAGATTTCTCATAAGAAGTCATCTGGAAAGGATCATTCATAAATAATTAAGTATCAAGTATATTAGGCATCATAGAAATGGAATGGATAGAAATGACATTCCAATTCAAATTAATGTAGCAGAATGGTCAGAGCAGCAGCCATTTTTATGTGTTCCATTGCAAAGATCTAGCGACCTACTTCTGCATTAAACCGATTCGCGTTTTGTCACCATGACAACTAACAACAATTGCCGTTTTGTTGTGTACTAATCGAATGACCATGCCAAGCAGTTCAATGGCCCTTCTATCCATTCTGATTTTATGGTAGGCATACACTCAGCTAGACATGCACGCACGCACACACACACACACACACACACACACACACACACACACACACACACACACACACACACACACACACACTAGTGTTTCAATTTCTGCTTTTCAAACATGGAGTCCTGAGATAAAGGCAGTGTTTTGCATTGTGTCTTTGACTCTTGTAGCATGTGGGAAGTTGACAGGTATCAGTGATCCAATCACCATTAAGACATCTGGATCGAGGTTTGGCTCCTGGATGACGGACCCCCTGGCACCTGAGGACGACACAAGGGTAGGGGTTGTTCTGCGATGCCTATCTGGGATTTGAACACTGTCCAGAAACGAACAATTAGCACCCCATCATATTTTCATACTAAAATGGGAGGTAGCTGCACACAGTATCCTGGATTTCATTTACCAAAATAATTCATTGTAAGGAGGATTAACATCTAATACTATGTATAGCTTATGAAAAATAATACATTAATTACAGGTTTGTAAACAAAAACCTGTATTGTGCAGTCATCTCCTTTCATTATCTTCAGTCATTAATGGAAATGTAAAAAAATACTCCAAAACACCCTAAACCAACTAATTTAACAGAATCCCAAACTCAATGAGGTTTCTCCAGTTTTCTTTGTCCCATGATGTCACGTTTAGGTATATATGAAGGAGGGAGACCAGACAGGAAATGTACTGTTCTTGTTTAATGAAGTTGATAATCCCCAAGTGTAGCGATCCTAACAATGTTTTACCAGACCCCAGACAGGTACAGGACTGCACAACGTAATTACAAGTCTCAGAAAAACTATGCTATAGCGAACACAGGCAGACACAGAGCGTACGCAATTACTCAACTGGGATTAACAGGAAGCACAACGATAATGTTTACTTCTATGCTCTTAAAGTGGAATAGACGCTTAGGAAACTGAGTATAATGTATACGCTTCTAGACTATACAGATGAAGGTCTACATACAATAACATAGGAACTCACGACTTACTTGAGGATAGGAAAACCAACAAGACAATCATCCAAAACGTGTAACCAAGGAACATCATCAATGAATCACGCCAGTCCCTTGTTCCCCAGAGCATATATAACCCAAATAGCCACTGGCTGAAAACGATTACCAATTAAAATATTAGAAAGGCTAATGCTCTGGGTGAACATGGGATGGCACCGCACTTCATAATACATATTACATTCAGAATAAACCAATACAAGATTACATACAGTCGGTACTGGCCCTAAGTATTAAACACAATAAACGTGAATACAAAATATCTATACATGTTCATACAAAACACTAGAGTCCATCTCTCAGTTCCATCCTGGGACACCTGTTACACATGACTCAATTCAAACAAGCATATTTGCAGTGGGAATAATGCCACGTGTAAACTGAGTGGTCTTCTCTTTTAAGAGATTCTCCTGGCATAGTGGTGTGCACACTTGTGTGATCTGTTTTAAAATATCCTAGATACAAACACTTAACAGATTTGCACTGAGACTTCCATTGCAAGACAAATAGATAATCGAGATTAGTCATATTTCCCTCAGTGTTATATGATGGTGCAATATTTGACTGGGCAAAGAGTATCTGTCTGTGAAACCTTTCGTTCCCCTCATTTCATCTCAACGATTTACAGCCGAAAGACCAAACGCCCTCAGGTGCATCACCGTGGTTTCATGTTACAGAATGGTTTTAGAAAAAAGTCACACATCGGAGATTGTTGTTACCACATCGGAGATTGTTGGCGACTTTTTAATGCAAGTGTATTTCCATATAGGTGTGGTACATGGATGGTTACCACAACAACCGTTTTGTTCGGGAGTACAAGTCCATCTACGACTTCATGAATTCCGACAACTTCACGTCTCACCGTCTTCCGCATCCGTGGTCAGGCACGGGTCAGGTAGTCTACAATGGCTCCATCTACTTCAACAAGTTCCAGAGCCACACCATCATCAAGTTCGACTTCAAGACGTCTGTCATCAGCAAGTCCCGGCAGCTGGATTACGCCGGCTACAACAACATGTACCACTACTCCTGGGGAGGTCACTCTGACATCGACCTCATGGTGGACGAGGGCGGTCTCTGGGCCATCTACGCCACCAATCAAAATGCAGGGAACATCGTCATCAGCAAACTGAACCCCAACACCCTGCAGATTATTAAGAGCTGGACCACTAACCACCCCAAAAGGAGTGCCGGGGAGGCCTTCATGATATGCGGCACGCTGTACGTCACCAATGGATACTCCGGTGGAACTAAGGTGTACTACGCCTTCAGCACCAACTCATCCACCTATGAGTACATTGACATACCGTTCCAGAATAAGTACTCTCACATCTCCATGTTGGATTATAACCCTAAAGACAGGGCACTGTACGCATGGAATAATGGTCACCAGGTGTTGTACAATGTCACCTTGTTCCACGTCATTCGCTCAGAGCAGGAACAGTAGGCCACATTCCTGTGACCTCTCGTTCCAATCCTGGGTTCAAATACTGGTGGCTATCAAGTTCTGTAACCGTTTGCCATTTCACCGGCCTGGGTGGTCGTCTGAGGTGTGCATTATGTTGGTTCCATTGCACCCGGCAAGCTCAATTAAGCCAGGCTAAAATAAGAACATTTGAACCCAGGCATGGTCCACGGACGATTGAACGTAGGCGATGTACGTCAGTTTGAAAGTAGAGAAGTATCCTCTATGTTACTCTGTAACAAGACATGATCTGTTAACAACATGAGCTGTAATGTATAGACAGTATTTAAACAGAGAGTAGAGTCAGGTACAGAATGTCATGCCTTTCTTTTTTTTTGATAATATCAAAGTCTTACAATGATTGTGTTTTTATTCAATTGTTCACCATTAACTTTTTTATTTGATCACTAAAGTATAGTACAACTTACTGTATTGTATTGTAGAATTTAATCACTTTAGAAGAAGCAGAAGAAATTCTGGGTATTGTTTATAAAACTGTTTTACACCACATACATATGGGAATGAAATTAGGCCATGTTGGAGCTAGTCTTTAGGCAAAATCAAGGTCCCCTTTTACATGTTCAGTGGTCAAAGAATCTGGAAAGACAATGTATTTATAAATAAGTGATGTATTTATGATATATGCATTCATTCTGATTATATGATCAGATGGTAAAGACGCTCACATGTAGCAGCAATAGGACACACCTTGATGTCCAACTGTTGACAATTGGACATCACAAAATTGAGACGGGGGGGAAAAATGTAAAATGTAGCAGTACATTTCCCATTAACACAACTTGTTTGTGTTAAAATGGAGACTAGTCATCATAATAAGCCATGCTTCTCTGTGCAGAATAAAATGTATGTACTATACACAAAACTACAATATATCAAATTATATCCCCTGGTTAATAGCGACATATCTAACTAGAAATAGTGGGATGGCTCTTTTATTCTATATTTATTGCGCAATACAACATCTCAGGAAGCAATATAACACAACATCTCATTTTTATCGAGTCAACTTTAGAGACTTAGTAAGATTTGAAGATAATTTATTAATTAGGCCTAATGGATCCTTGTAAAGAATCCAGCCCTTGAGTCTGTTATAAATGACTGTAAAACACATTTAAAGCTAAGACTGTTGGAAGCATCTTGGTTTATTTATCTTTCTTTGTGATGGTACTGTGGATTTTGTCCTTTTCTGTCTTATTTTTGCATGGGTATTTTTACCTTTAACAGTTCCCTTAACAGTTCCCTTCTATGGATGTATTTTGCAATATTATAATGATGTAGTCAAGGAAACAAATTCAACACTGTTAAAAGGCAGGCTTTTTACTTTCTTACTGGCATTGGGTGGATGTGTTATTAATGTAGGTGTTAATATTTACCGTGATAGCCTGTCTTTGTATTGATTGTATTAAAAGAATTTGTCTAGCTCATTATTCTGTCTGGCAAAAAAAGTATAACAACACAAGAGAATGTGCCAAACAGTGTGTCCAGGAGCCAGTGTACATTGGCTCTTTATTCAGCTTGGCTTCAGAAGTCTACTGTCTGTTTCTTAGAGGGATCAATTGTGACATCATAAACTGTTGAGCTTGCATATGTGTTGTATCTGCAATAACATTCATATCAATAAACAAGATCTTTGTTCTAACCATTTGATTGTCAGTTCTAAAAATGAACAAGATGAATTGCCGAAGTGCAACATATTTCTGCAAGTATATGGCAGGCATCTATGAAATGGGGAGGTTTTCAGAATTGTGGGAATAAAAATTGTGTAGGGCATAAATGGGTATTTTTTATGGCAGTCACTGAGAATGGTATTAGCTGGAGAGGATCTGATTATCTCAGCAAGTTACCTAAAAAACCTTGACCTCAGCTATATTTTGAAATGCTTAATTTTAGCAATAATCAGGAATTGTTAATGCCAAACGACATTCATGACTGGTAAGTGGGGCTCAGAACAAAATGCACACAGTGCTCTAACAACCCAGGACACAAGGCTCATCTGGATCTCAATTCCCTCTCCATGGCAACAGAGGTACAGTATGCTGCAATAACTTTGTCCCTCTGGCGAAAGAGAACAGCTGTTTTTGGATATAGCGCTGTGCATCGCTGGCTGAGTTTCAGCCATACAACACACGTTATTACATCTTCAGCTCTCCTCAACAGTGACAAAATGATTGGTTTCGCTCTGAGAATAATGATGATGAACAACGGCGAAGCAACTAGGCCACCAATATGAAGACATTAAAGTAGAGCCTCATAGGCTTCTGGTAAACAATATGCAACACAAGTGTTTTATAGGAATGGTACTAGAATCTGAACTTCGTTTAGTACAGTGTTATTCCTGATCCTCCATGAATTCAGTGCAACCAACCCTTCATCTAGGTTAGTATCACACTACATATTCTGTATAAAAAATATATAAATATAAATTATATAAATATAATATATATTCAATATTTCTAATAGTGTATGTTTAACTATTCCATTGGTACTGCACATTGAGCGAACTCAAACAGGCTATTTTAACGGTCTCAGTGGTTCTCAAACCTCTCCTTGGGGTCCTCCAGCCATGCCATATATTAGATGTGTCCCAGAGCTAGCACCACCAGAATCAACTTGTCATCTCCTTGGGGTCTCTCAGCCATGCCATATATTAGATGTGTCCCAGAGCTAGCACACCCGAATCAACTTGTTGTCTCCTTGGGGTCCCCCAGCCATGCCATATATTACATGTGTCCCAGAGCTAGCACACCCGAATCAACTTGTCGTCTAATCATCAAGCCCTTACCTGCTTGAATCAGGTAGTTCAGGGCTACAACAAAATTGTGAGACAGCTGGGGGTCCCCGAGGCGAGGTTTGAGAACCACTGCAGTTTACATGACCCATTGTTTTATAGTGGTTGTGTTTTAATAGCAAATTGTGGTGGGTAATCCACTTAGGCTGCTCTTCAGACATTCAGAGAGGGCACAAGTATGGCCACAAGACAACATGGTGCTCCATCGCTCCAGTCTTTACTGATATTTCCCCAGTAGACTGCTTGGAACTGGGTTTTGTACACGGATTGTTGAAATTAACCCATATTTAAGATAAAAACAAACTAATTTATGTTTCCTTTGAAATTTGCCAGTTTCATCACCTACAGCCTTTTCCACATGCCATTCCTGTGTGGATAGAGATTTTCTCACCTTAGAAGTATTTGGATATTTCCAGTGTTCTAGTCATTCATTTTTTAGTCATTAAATCAGCACAGATGGGAGATTAACAATAACTACCCCAGTTCTTGAAGGAACCAAAATTTTCTACGTTGTGTTCTGTTGTCTATTCACTCTGGTGTTCAGGCCATTGCCATTCGTCCAATATTTTATAGGCTTAAAATCGATTGCAATCCAATTTAAATTCCTTGTCACAAGGCTCAATCTCCCATCTGGTGACATGCTGCAGCACTTTGTGAAGTAGCTTCTGATCTAATCTTTTTGAGATCGTCACTTTCCCCACAGTGTAAATAAATAAAAATTACCCCTTTGTACTTTATAATCAGTAGGCGTTTTTGAGGATGTTTTTGCAAAAAGACAACATCAAATGTAAACAGGGTATCAGTTCCTGAGCTCTAACCCCTTTGAGAAAATTGTTGAAACTCTATAAATATTAGAGGCTATTCATTAGCTTGCCTTTGAAAGTGTTAAGGTTAGCAGCACTGATCCACAGTCTAAAATACTGAGTAAATCTCCTCCCTGTGGTAAAGCCCAAATGTGCTTAGCTTTTCCAATCCTCACATCAATTCTCTAGAGGTTTACAACCTCCTCATCCACTTAAGGCCTGGGAGGGCATTTATTCATTCTTAAAATTCTCGAATATCTAAGTATATTCAGTCTTCAATAATTTACAAATGGATACAACAGCCTTTCCAGAATATCTCACACATGTACTTTCTCCAATATATCTGTCATCATTCAGATGTCACGCTGCTTTCTGGCGATGTGGCAAAGTGTTAAAACACATCTGTATGCCGGTTTCTAAAGCCACACCTCAGACAGTGCTGATAATGGTTCGCAGAAAAAAGACCATGAGCTCTGTCTATTTTTAGCTATTTCACACACCTTCCTTTACTCCGAATGTGAGGTTGAGTGGGTCAGAGCCCTGTAGATGTGAGGAAACTCAACCTACTCCATAAGACCAAGAAACAAGACGTCCTCCGGCCACTAACAATGAATCTTATGGACAATCCATTTTAATTCACAGCCAATGTCAACTTAAAGTGTGGAAAAGGTGTGTGTGCTGTAAAACAGGACACAGATGTTGAAATATATTTTTCCACAATGTGTGAAATCATACATATCAGTGATATTTGGTGAAATTGTCTATATGTTCATCAAAAAGAAATTCAAATGAGGATGTACACTACTAAGCTTTGCCAGGGATGTCTTGTGAAAATCAAAGCTCAGAGACTACAAAGGCATGTTGACACATGTAGGATGCTATGGATCTCTACAGGAGATGTATACTGTGAAGCTGCTGTAATCGTGTCAGAAAACTGGGCCATGTCTTCATAGTTGTAAAACTTTGTGTAACAAATTAAATAAGTTCCAATAGAGAGGGTATTCTAAACTGAACCTTAACGTCTTTAGTGATTTTGACATTGTGAACTCTAGCCTAGCCTTGTAGGTACCCTATGAAAGCTTTTTATCATTAAATCATGACAGTATTAAAGCATAGATTTAATCTAATGCTATGCATTTAGCATGTTTGAGAGAATATAGAAATTTTATAACAAATATCATTCATTTATATATGTTTTGCTATGGGCAGACTTGATATTTGCAAATTGTCACCACATTTTCTGAATTTCTCTAATTTTGTGGAGATCATTTTTTGTTTGTCCACCCGCCTCTTAAGGATCGACCACAAATTCTCAATAGGATTAACGTCTGTGGGGAATTTCCTGGCCATGGACCAAAAATGTTGATGTTTTGTTCCCCGAGCCACTTAGTTATAACTATTGCCTTATGGGAAGGTGCTCCATCATGCTGGAAAAGGCATTGATATTTATTCATGGCTGTGTTCTTAGGCAAAATTGTGAGTGAGCCCACTCCCTTGGCTGAGAAGCAACCCCCACATGAATGGTCTCAGGATACCTTACTTTTGGCACGACACAGGACTGATGGTTGTGCTCATCTTGCCTTCTCCGGACAAGGTGTTTTCTGAATGGCCCAATCAATCGGAAAGGGGATTCAACAGAGAAAATGACTTTACCCCAGTCCTCAGCAGTCCAATCCCTGTACCTTTTGCAGAATATCAGTCTGTCCCTGATGTTTTTCCTGGAGAGAAGTGACTTCTTTGCTGCCCTTATTGACAACAGGACTTCCTCCAAAAGTCTTTGCCTCACTGTCCATGCAGATGCACTCACACCTGCCTGCTGCTATTCCTGAGCAAGCTATGCACTGGTGGTGCCCCGATCCCAGAGCTGAATCAACTTTAAGAGAAGGTCCTGGTGCTTGTTGGACTTTCTTGGGTACCCTGATGCCTTCTTCACAACAATTGAACCTCTCGTCATCATGAAGTTCTTGATGATCCGATAAATGGTTGAATTAGGTGCAATCTTACTAGCAATATCCTTGCCAGTGAAGCCCTTTTTGTGCAAAGCAATGATGACGGCATTTGTTTTAATGCAGTTAACCATTGTTGACAGAGGAAGAACAATGATTTCAAGCACCACCCTCCTTTTAAAGCTTCCAGTCTGTTATTCTAACTCAATCAGCCTGACAGAGTGATCTCCAGCCTTGTCCTCGTCAATACTCTCACCTATGTTAACGAGACAATCACTGACACGATGGCAGCTGGTCCTTTTGTGGCACTATATTTTCATGGCAAAGAGGGACTTTGCAATTCATTGCAATTGATCAGATTACTCTTTATGACATTCTGGAGTATATGCAAATTGCAATTATCAAAATTGAGGCAGCAGACTTTGTGAAAATTTGTACTTGTACTCCAATCGTTTTTAATTGTTTTTTTATCCACCATTTTTCTTCCCTCCAATTCCCACTAACCCTGCCTTGTCTACAGCTCTGAAACTCCTTGGGCAGATGCGAGATGGAAAGAGAAGCTCAAATGGTTCATCCAACCACGTCAGATGATTATTTTCGCTCTGCTCATCCAACACAAGAGCCTGTAGTGACCTTATGCACGGGATGATCACGTTTACCAACTTACTATACTGCTAACCAACCAATAGGCAGAAGTTTCCCCTTAGGACACAGCCCCTTCTCATTTGCATAATGAGGCAGAAATGCATACAGAAATGTAAATATGACAGGTAGAAATAAATAGCGTTGAAGAAATAGGGTAAAAAGATATAAAGGAGGAGAAAAAATACAAAAATATTATAATATACACATAAATACATACATTTAAAAAATAAGTCATGAATAAATAAAGTTGAAAATTATAACAGACAATAGCCTAAATAAATAAGGTAATTATTACAAAGGTGAATAAATAAAGAAGCTAATTAAAATAGATATATACATTATGTCTCATTGTATAATTGAATTATTGCCTAGATTTATTTATTTACTGTATTTATTTTGCAAATAATTGTATGCTTATTTGTTTTTTGAGCATTTATTTATTTATATTTATTTCTTATTTTGTCAGACTTGGTCCTCAATAAACGATAAGGAACAACGAAAACAATGTTTTAGACAATAAAATGGTGAGTTCATGAGTTCGCCACGTATACCATTGGATTTATTAAGAAAACGAACTATTGTGCTCATGGACGCGCAGTGTTGCTACCGGTTGCTATGACAACACAAACAAACTGTAGCTGCTCACCACGCCATTTCATTGTCTAAAATATTCACTAACGTTAAACATTGTGTTTTCGTTGTTCCTTATCGTTTACATGCTTATCTAAACAAACGATGGATGTATATTTCGTACTCGTGCTACTACAGTAGCTACATACTAGCTTGTGCTAGCTAATAAAGTTAGCCGCAGCTGGACCCTTCTCGAGAGAAATATTTGACTAAAAACATAATCCTGATATCAATTCAAATATATAAAATCATAGAGAAATTGAAAAATAAAAATTGGCTCTTATATTAAATAATCCAATTAATTTTCCTAGTTTTTGTTAAAAGGCAAAAACTGATGGCACTTGCAACAAGCATTTTCTTTTAACAAACCATACAAATGTGTAGTTTTGTTCTTTTTTTTGTCGCTTATGTAAGGGGGTCCTAAAACATTATTATACACAGGTAGGGAACCACATAGTTGAGAACCACTGGTTTAGCTATCTATAAGAATGTGAAATTATCTTGAACGTTGCAGATAGACATGTCAAGAATAGATCAGATATGATTTCTGTTTTACTTAGTGGAGAGTCAATTTTGCACTACACAACATTTTTCTACCTGAACGCTAGGCTTGTGAATGCAGCTCAAATTCTGCCAAACGCACTCCAGTAAAAGAAGGTACCAAAAAGCATGGAGAGATGGAATAATTTAAATTATTAAAACCTGAACCTTGAAGCTTCTCTGAAAAACAAATGGCACTGCCCTCCCCACTGCCCCCCTGAAGAAAAACTACCCTCCCCAGAGCAAAAACAAAAGTTGCAACATGTAGGCTACCCCCTTCCATTTTTTCCACTCAGTTGGAATTCAGTAAACCTTTGCTATTTGACTCATTGGCGCTATGTACAGTAGCTTAGTTTGTTGATTGTCACACTTTTAATGTTACGTTCTACAGGCTGGGTTTGCAAAGAGGCCAGGATAAAAAACATGAATTAACATGATTGCAGTACTCAGTATTTTAAACCACTCTGGGTAAGAGCCTCTGCTTAAATTATATTATTATAATAATTTTATGTAACTCATCCTGCAACATTGGAGACTGAGCTGACAAAATGGGAATATGAACATGTTGAGATCCTCAATAACTCCTGCCTAAGCGCTGACTAATCTTTATTAACATATGAAAAGACTGATACAATGACATATGAAAACAGTGTCCGAAAAAAAAAGACAACAATACAGGTAAAAATAAATGTTGATTTTGTGTATATGTGTTTGTATATTACCTACAGTATTACAAATTGAAGACTATTTATGTTTTGGGCTAAATCCTTTTCCTATTTTGTCATGGTGGGTCTTTTGGTTGACATTCTGATAGTGCTACAGTATTTGCCTCTACTAAGCTGAGAGTAAGGCAATGTGCCATGCAATGGCTCAGCCACAGATGGTCTCTGTACTTCGACTGCCATATGTCAGAGTACTACGTCCTGTGGTACGTGCATGTTGGAACTCTGTACCACTGGTGAGTAATAGGGTACAAAAAACAAGAATGGAAAGAAAGATGGAGAACCCAAGAATATTCTGTCAGGCACCAAGCTTCCACTGTCACTTATAGATACAGGGACAACAATTCCACTCCCACATAGATACAGGGACAACAATTCCACTCCCATATAGATACAGGGACAACAATTCCACTCCCATATAGATACAGGGACAACAATTCCACTCCCATATAGATACAGGGACAACAATTCCACTCCCATATAGATACAGGGACAACAATTCCACTCCCATATAGATACAGGGACCAAGCTTCCACTGTCAAATAGATACAAGGATCAAGCTTCTACTCCCATATACAGTACCGAAAGTATTCACTCCCTTGAACATTTCGACCTTTTGCCACATTTCAGGCTTCAAACATAAAGATATGAAACTGTAATTTTTTGTGAAGAATCAACAACAAGTGGGACACAATCATGTAGTGGAACGAAATTTATTGGATATTTCAAACTTTTTTAACAAATAAAAAACTGGGCGTGCAAAATTACAAGGATCAAGCTTCCACTCCTATGTAGATACAGGGACCAGGCTTCCACTGTCATAAACCTAGGTATGATGCAAAGATTTAAATTTTTTGAATATTCCTTCTGTGTTTTTGCATCTTTTTTGAAAGACTGGCTACATGAATACCCATTCAGCTATTATATTAGTAAAACAACATCAGTGCTTCCAAGTTCCACAAAAAAGAAAAGGGCTAGGTAGGCATACAATTACTGTAAACTCTGATCTATCTTTTGGCCACATTTTCACTCAGAATACAATAGTAGAAGGAGGGCCACATTGGCAAACGAATCCTTGAGGGAAGATACACAATCATTAATATTTAAAAAGCTTTCAAGATAAGGAAGACAAACACTGCATGGTGATCTTTCATTTTCTGTAGCTGAAGCCAAGTAATGTTGAGCTAAGAACACTTCAGATGCTTAGAGACTTCCCTGGCATGTGTATCCCAGTCTCCTTAATCTGGCGTTAACAGACAAAGTTCTACCTGTACCCTACATTGGGATTCACAAGCACAGTTTTTGTTTGGGGATTCACATTACAAAAATTGTTATGACAACAATTGAATGTAAATAACATTTCTGTGATATGTCGATACACTTTTTTGTGTTGCAAAGGGAAAGTCAACAGTCACAAACTTGGAGATAAGTTGAAAACATGCACACGCAGCTCAGTGTCCAGTCAAGTGCAACAGGGATGGATATATAGTTCGATAGCTTTTTTTAAATTTTGTTACCGGTAAATCTTTCTTGTTTTCATGAACTATTGTGTGATTATAGTGTGAAAATTAATGCAATTGTATTGTTTTCAGGTCGGTGTTAAGAGAGACAACGATTCCAAGAACACAACACAACAATGTCAATTTTAAATGCCGGTTCAGGATAACCAGTGCTGCAATCGTTTGACCATGTTTCAGTGATTCAGGGCACTGAATATTATATCAAAGGTAGGCTCCAGGAAGTGTCGTTTGACCTTGAACATCATTGCCCATGAAAATGATAAGACTATGTGAAAATCTCTGATTTCTGATTGAAAACAAATGCATTTGTTGAAGGGTTTAGTGCCCCGATAGAAAATCCTCTTTCCATTGATCTTTATCCCTTTTTGTTCAGTCAGTGCCTCAGTTTCAAGCATTGAAATCCAAATTTTATCCCCACTTGCATTTTTATATAAAGAAATTAAAAATGTCATATCATAAATGCATAAGTCTTTATAATCCTTGTAGGAGGAATTATGGAGTTGGAGAGTTGCTGGTGGTGGTCCTTGCTCTGGAGGAGTGGAGACACTGGCTGGAGGGCACCGTTCATCCCTTCCAAATTCTCCCTGACCACCGGAACCTGGAGCACGTATGGGCAGCAAACAGATTCATATCAAAACAAGCCAGATGGGCCCTTTTCCTAACCTCCATTTTACCCTCTCATATAGGCCTGGTACCAAGAATGCAAAGGCCGCCACGCTTTATTGGATGCACGACAAGCGGGAGAAGAAGGCATTTGAGAGGTACTATTCTATCACCGCAGCTCATCATCTCTGCTGAGGTCTGGGACATGGACAAGGACATCCGCCGAGCCCTTACATCTGACCCGGTGCCTGGCAACGTACCCCCCAGGCGTACTTACGTTCCAGGTAGCATACGAGACCATCTCCTTTCCTGGGTGCACACTACTCTCTTTACTGGACATCTAGGTGTAACCCCTACACTCCATTCCCTATCACAAATACTGGTGGCCCACCTTGGCAGATGAAGTGACATGCTACGTCAAATCATACTCTGTGTGCACAGACCAAGGCTCCTAAAAACGCTCCCGGTTGGGAAGTTATTACCCCTGCAGTTATTACCCCTCAGCGACCCTGGTCCCACCTATCAATTGACTTTGTTACTAACCAACAGTCTGATGGATTCACCATGATTATAGTGGTAGTGGAACGATTTTCTAAAGTATGTTGTTCCATCCCTTTTTCTGGTCTGCCCTCCGCTCTCCAGGTCATTGAGGCCCTATTCCAACAGGTTTTCCGGGACTACAGACTTCAGGAGGACATTGTCACCGGCCGTGTCCCCCAGTTCCCCTCATGAGCATAAAAGGCCTTCCTGGAAAAAATTGTGGCCAAGGCCACAATAATAAGACACACTAAACACAGGAACACAGCACAAAGAACAAAGTTCTTGTAAACTACTATTGTGCCTATTCTTCGCCTGCATCTGCCTCCTGTCTCACACCTCCAAGACGCATCACAGACTCATCACAGTAAGTCCTTCAAAGGTGTGAACCCACGCAAGGCTGCTGGGCCAGACGACATCTCCAGCAGGGTCCTGAGAGTGTGTGTTGACCAATAAAGCAAAGTATAAACCGACATCTTCATCACCTGCCTCAACCAGGCCTTTTTTTGGACACATCCTGGACAATTCCACTGTCATGGTTAATTACTCACTTACTGTGCTCTCTCTAAACACTTGACTACCTCTAGTCTCTATTAACTGTTTAGCTGACGTGATATCTACCTGTCCATGTGGGGTCCATTGGAAATGTACACAGGAATTTATATCTCCTGCTCTCAAGTCCTGAGGTTCGTGAACTTGTGGGTTTTTGGGTTGTATTTTTTATGAATATTGCCAATAATTCAGGGCCCCGTCAAAAAGAGTTTAAGGTGTCTCAATACTATAGAACTTTGGAATGACTGGTGCCTAAGATTTAAAGCAACAGTGTATTATAAGTCTCTACCCATTAGGAGTTCTTCAAGTGCTTCTAAAGCTAAGCAGGGTTGGGCCTGGTTAGTCCCTGGATGGGAGACCAGTGCTGCTGGAAGTGGTGTTGGAGGGCCCGTAGGGGGCACTACTCCCTTTGGTCTAGTGATGGGGACATCTGCCCTGCGTAGGGTGCCGCCTTTCAGATGGGATGTTAAACTGGTGTCCTGACCCTCTGTGGTCATTAAAAATCCAATTGTAAGGCTGCTAGGCTAAACATGTTGTGCCCTGTGTGGGATCTTGCGGGATCACAGTAGCAGTATATTTAAATAACACTTACCTGATGGCTGCTACCGTGAGATCCCACGGGATCCCGCAAGATCGCACACAGAGGACAACATGTATAGCCTAGCAGCCATCAGGCAAGTGTAATTTTAAAATACTTCTGGTGTACTTACAAACTTTTCAATGCCTTGTTTTCTAAGTACAGAACTTAATTGTACTACTGTAAAAGTTTGGTAACATTCCCGGCATTATTAGAGGGGTTATTTATGAGATACCAACTTGGATCCATTAGCGCCTGCACTAAGCCATTCGTCTGATTGCGCTAACTCGACCAATGTAATAACAAGGGAAATAAGCTTGGGGGGGGTTGTTTGGCTCCAAGTGAAGGTCCAAATGACCCTAGGTTTATATTACTCCGAACCATCACTTTAACTATTCCCCAATTTTGTTACATTACAGTCTTATTCTAAAATTTATTGACTAGATTTTGTTTCCTTATTAATCCACAGACAATATCACATACTGAAAAAACAAATGGCGGATTTTTGAAATTTTATTAAAAATAAAAAGCAGAAATAACACTTTTAAATAAGTATATAGAGCATAGACCTCAACAGTCCCGCTCACAGTCAACTCCAGAAGTAAAAATACAGTACTATTCCTCCATGGTATACTTAAAACCAGCTATGACATGACTAAGTGATTAAATATGCTCATATAAACGCCAAAAGTTCATGGGGCACCAACCTTGTTTTGAGATGAATGTCTTTTATTTGCGATGTCTTGGATAAGTACATCATTACCCACAATCCTACAAAATCCTACAGTGATGCCTCTGATTGGTGGAACTCCATGATGTCATCGAGACAAACTTGTGGTTACCATGGAAATGTTTACTGAGCCTGCAAAAAGGTTTTGTGTTTCTCAACTCTGGCAGGCTGCTCGACACGTAGCAAAAAATATGGATAGTTACAGAACTGTAAATACGTTTACTGGGCTGTAGATTACATGATATTTCAAGGATGACATTGTGTAGTTAGCACATAGTGAAGTTAGCAAAATTTTGGTCATTTAAAGTAAAGGCGGAAAGATAACACTTGCAATGGTTTATGAGATGAGAAGTTCCTTCGTTCAGAAAAGAAAATATGTACACAGTCTTGTACCTTTGACTTAAACTCTTTATATTAGGATTTTTCCAGAACTCAATGGGAGAAATGAATGATAAATTTACTTCCGGAACCCAAGCTCTCTCAGACAAAGGGGCGAGACTGTTGAGGTCTATTTGCTATGAACAGTTAGATCCTGTGACAGAGCTCCAGAGGTCCTTTAAGGAGATCGGAGAACCTTCTAGAAAGACAATCATCTCTGCAGCACTACACCAATCAGGCCTTAATGGTAAAGGGGCCAGATAAAAGCAATTTCTCAGTAATAGGCACCATAGCTTCCTCGAAGCTTGCCAAAAGTCACCTCTCATACCGTGATAAACACGATTCTCTGGTCCAATGAAACCAAGATTTAACTCTTTGGCCCAAATGCTAAATGTCATGTCTGACGAAAACCAGGCACGTCTAACCACCTGGCCAATACATCCCTATGGTGAAGCATGGTGGTGGCAGCATCATGTTGTGGGGATGATTATTAGCAGCAAGTTGTCATCTGGGAGACCAGTGAGAAGTGAGGGAAAGATTAACCTAGTAGAGATAGAACTTTGATGAAAACTGCTCCAGAATGCTGTTGCTTTGTCATTATGCACTATTGTATGTAGATCAATGAGGAAAAACATTTTCCCATTTTGTATGGATGTAACACAGCAAAATTTGTAAAGAGTCAAGGGGTCTGAAAACCTTCTGAATCCACTGTATGCATATAAAAACATATTCTCTCTCTACTATACATGCACCAGCAGGAAAGGTCACCCAATTCCTTTTCTCTCAACAACTATTCAGGGATCACATTTTATGTTGACTGTTTAGATGCATATCATGCATCCACATCTATATCACTATAGACTATTATTGTAATAAAACCTAAGCCACAGACTGGTGTTGACAGCAACAATTGTGGATGTCACTATTAGATTTCTAGATCAACTGTGCATGGAAAACCAGCAGACAGCTCCATCGGATTCCTTTTTAGACAGACATACACACACACACACACATACAGCACACAAACACATACAGCACACGCACACACACACGCACACACACACACTCACACACACGCACACACACACACACACACACACACACACACACACACACACACACACACACACACACGC